>VZTO01020011.1:0-74913 GCA_013400615.1 Syrrhaptes paradoxus | reverse complement strand
GGCAAAACTTCAGCGTCCCACTCATTCCTACGGCTGAGAATATGTCTTTCTGTTTGCTCTCCATTGGGGGTGTTAAGGATTGACATGCAGATAGCAACAGGCTCTGTGTCTCAGTGGGTGCAGTAGGCATCCTCCCAGTGTAAGCTGGGCACAGAGGTGACTTCAGGATTTCCAGTGTCTTCCTCTTGCAGTTAGCAATAGCGAAATGGGATCTGGATTTTGAGAAGCTCTTTTGTTTTTCTGAACATTATGTTTAGCTATATTCAAATAACTAATTTAGAATACCTTCATGTTAAAGCAACACTGCAGGCCATGGATAAGTTGCAGGAGTATCTGCTTGAAAGGGGTTGATCTGCAATACTCCTCTGGGTTTTCCTGCTTATAACAGTTTTGATAAACAGTCGTGAGATGTTTCCATCTTGTCTTTGAACAGTCCCCAGGGACTACACTACTAGTAAATGCTTCCCAGCAAATTGGTTAGCTCTTTTTGAGCCCATACACAAAGTTTTATGCTATTAAGAGGAACAGGACTGGAGATGCTACTCCTCAGGCAGCTTGTGATATATTAAGAACTGCATTTGCCTCAGAGACAGTGATGCCTCATCCAAGTTAGTATGAGAACTTACAAATGCCCTTGTCTGCCTTTAAGTTACCCAAAGAATGCTACAAAGACCTGGAAATAGTCCCTGT
This sequence comes from Syrrhaptes paradoxus, assembly GCA_013400615.1. Classification (NCBI taxonomy): domain Eukaryota; kingdom Metazoa; phylum Chordata; class Aves; order Pterocliformes; family Pteroclidae; genus Syrrhaptes; species Syrrhaptes paradoxus. The sequence goes on along the minus strand of VZTO01020011.1, from coordinate 74,223 downwards.
AATTAATCCTTATAGATTAATTCCCATTGTTTTTTAAACATCAACAAATATTAACTTTCAGTAATTAATTCCAAGACCTGTCAAATGCAATCATTTGCATTTCAGAGGCCAGGTAGGAGCATAGCTTCACATTACCATTTGACTTGTCCCCCTCACCTGGACACAGATGGTTATAGGTTATAGGTTACAGGAAGGCTACTTTGCTGTCAGGGCCAGCCTAAGATCTCCAACCTTTTTCCTTATGCACTAAGGATTAAATTGTTTGCTGTCAGGGTGACATTTCAGATCGTTCACTCTCTTCTGCACCAAACTATTTTAATAGTTGAAGAGCTATTCTTCACTAAGCTGGTTTAATGAAGATTGTCCAGTGTGCACCCTTCTGAGCTGATGCAGCTGGTGCTGAGGTTGCTGGGTGCTGCTGGGGAGGAGGATGTGTGCCCTCCTCCCACAGAGCAGCTGGGTGGTGGCTTTTGCAGAAGCTCATATGACAGGCTCTGCAGGCAGAAATGATTGTGCCAAAGTTTGAGTAAGTTCTCTGACGAGAAATCCTAGAGTTAGGACAAAATTCACAGAGTTTGACATATGATTTTGAGCTGGCCTTGGTAAAATTCAGAGTCTCCATTTAGTATTTTATACTAGCTTAAAAACGTGTGCACACATGCTCTTTTTTTTCCTTTGGTTGCCTTTAGACAGGACTTTTCACTGGTCTGTATAGCACGTATTCCCATGGAATTAAAAAAGGAATATTGAAATAAAATTAAAATTTCCTTCACATAGATTTATTAAAGAGAAAAACCCTGGATAAAATTTTATTATGAAATCTACTTGCAGTTGGTGTTTCACTGTATAAACAATAGCAAAATATTCAGAAATTTCACATTTATGTAGATTCTCAAATACAGCCTGATTCTGGCTGCTGATGGCTAACCCAGTAAAAGCTGCAAAATCAAACGTCTGTTGAGTATTCTAACACTCCTGATTGGTTATTGATATAACTTAGACTATATACTGGTTTCTGCTGTAGCTGCTATTTTCAGGTAAAAAGGAATTTGTTTTACCTGTAAGAGTTTTCCTGCTTTGGTCTCATCTCCAAGATGAATTATTTTTTCCAGTTTGAAGAAAAAGTGTTCTGCAAGAGAATCAAAACAACCACATTTCTTTAATTAAAAATAATATGCTCACAATATCTCCCAGGCACTTTGAGCTGAAATGACAGAAAGTTAAAAGCTGAAATTTGTCATGGAAAATCCGGTCTGTATTAATTTCTCAAGCAGGTTGTCACAAAGGCTTGAAGCTTGTCAGCAGCAAAAAATATCAACTCAATTAAACAAAACAAATTGTTAGACACATAAATTCAGCAAGGAATGTTTTCTTGAAGCAGGAAAGTTAATGAAATCTTTCAAATATTTTTTGATAATAAGCTGACTTTCAAACTTGCCCACCTCACAGGGCAGCTGCATTAGTGCAAGTCCAAATTCTGGTATCACACTTGACTTTGCAGATGGACCATTTAATGACTGTCTGAGGGTATTTGTATAAACCAGGGCTCTGTTCACACAAAGATAATTCTGCTTTAAGATGTGCTTCATTTGATTATATATGTACGTTATCTGAAAGGTTTAAGCTTTTATAGGACAGATGGAGTGATTTCTTAATTTACAGCTTACTTGTAACTTAATTAAACATTGTTTATATGTGTTCGCTTTAGTCAGTTTCAGCTCAGTTCTTAGTTTATTGAAGAAGTAGTTGCTAAACCTGGCACAGGTTGTACCAAGCCGCACCCAGTGCTGTCTGTCTGGGCTCAAACAGCTTGTGAGTGGCAAGCAGCAGAGGAGACAAACCCAGCTCACGTCAGTGGCAGTGACTGTGCAAGGGAAAATGCACGGGCTGGGTGTGTGGACAGAATGCTTCCTTGCCCAATGTCCCTCCCTTTGGGTGTTTTTGCTGAACAGCAGCTGTCACTCATTTTTTTTTGTATCCTGCTGAGATTTTTATTTTAAGTCCTCACTTCCAAGTTATGTTTACATCTTACAGATTTGTTCCAGACAAAGCCTCTGAGACAGAAAATCTTTCCTGTCCATCCATGTGTATACATTGCTAGCACAGGCTCTCTTCGCATCTTTATTCCTGAAATCTCCTCCTTTGACACCCGTCTCTTGTCTTGCTCACTTCCGAACACAGTGTTGTTGCAAAAATGGATTCTCTACTCTATTAATTTGAAATCAACTGTCTCTCTGGGTTCCTCCGCTTCCACCCTTTTCTCTCAGTCAAGCATGAATCACTCCCCTTTGTATTCAAGACCCTTTCTCATCTCTCTCTCATTTCTTGTTTACTACTAAAATGTCAGCTTAAATCCTTGATTGGTTGTGATGCCCTAGTGAACTAGAAATGGCTACAGACATGATTTTGGTGTTTTGAAACATCTTTAGACTTTCAAATGTGTATTGCAAGATGTTATTGCAAAATGAGGTTTGTAGGTGCTTCTCTTTCTCTCTCTCGCTCTCTCTCTCTCTCTCTCTATCTATCTTTTGTTCAGCAATTGTCTGCATGTTCCTGATTCCCTTTCAAACAGAAAGTAGCAGACTTGCATTGAGAAAGTGTGGGGAGCTGGAATTTTAAGGACTCAAACACTCTATTCTGAATGCATTAGATAAAATAAAAATGCGTTTTGACATTTTATGGGTTATGGAAGCAGGAAAATGTCCATTGTAAATAAATTCAATATTGTTTTCTTTATTGCATCAGAAAGATCATGAATTCAAAGACTGAGAAAGCTGACATGAAGGACATGGATTCAGGGGGCTTAATGTCTGGCTGAGGCATGGAAAGCTTTCAGGTACTCCTCTTAACCCCAGCCTGTTATTCCCAGGAGCTGGAGCATGTGCCCTTAGAGCTTTTGTGGGCCCAGTGGACAACTGTGGTGGGTCATGAATAGTCTAAGTTTCCCCTCTCATCTTCACCTCTAGGGAGAGGCAACAATCCAGCCCAAGCATTCACCACTGCACTGACCATCACATTTACTTTCCAAACCAGCAGAAATGCACTTGCTAACTTACTCTTTTGAAATTGATTTATTCCGCAGAGCCGTCTACTTTAATTACTGTTTGAGCTTTCTAGAACCACAGGACTGGCTAATTATTTTCATTGCCTCTCTTTGGTTGCTTGTGTTGTATAGATCTGCTGTTTAATGAGTCACTCAGTGGCCAGAAGGCACACGGAATTCCTGAAGTATAAGGTGTCTAGACAAAAATGCACAAACAAATATTTCCACTGTAAACAGTGAGACAGTGTTTGTTTCTGATAAACTGGTTCTGAATCATTTATTTCTAAGCTTGAGGTGAGGCATACAGTTTTTAGCACAAGGATGAGAAAGGGGGAAAAAGGAATGCAGTGATGGGGGCTGTGATTTCAGCCATTCATTTAATTATAGTTATTTATAATACCCTGACTGAGAGCAGAGCCCTACTGCGTCAGATACTGCAAGCATATAATAAGAGATGGTTACTGCAGTTTGGCTTCTAAGCAGGTCAGTAATGGTAATTCTTTGACAAAAATTGTACACATGCACACTATCCCCACATAATTGTACTTGGCATTTTTTTAATTGGCTGCAGTTTTTATTAAAAATTTACTGCTGATTACCACTTTTCATTACAAATACAGTCAACACAATTACCCATACAAAATTTCCTTGGTTTGTGGATTAACTGTTATCACACATGGGGCAACATGCCGGCTAGTTGCATGCTGAGCCAGCCGTAGCCTAGAGGTTTTTATTTTAAACTTGTGGACAATGCTGCACTAACAGGGCTGTACAGGGCTGACTGAGGAGCAAGGGTGATTGTGCTGGGGCCTCAGGTACGGGCGGCCGATGGGCTCCTGATGTGACAGCAGGCTCTGGCAGCAGCCCTTCCCCAGCCCGCCTGCTGAGCTGGTGGCTTGGCTCGCCCAGGATAGCACACAGGCTGCTGAATCATTCCCCTACCTCGCAACTCTGGAAACACTTTATATAGATAAACTACAGAGACTTTCAGTATAAAAAGAAGAAATCAGCCAGAACTGGGTTGCTGCTAATAAATTCTGCTGGATATGAGAGACCCTGAGCTGTTGCTGCACTGTATTCTTCAGAGCTTCCCTTGAACCTGCAATTTCTACCTTTTTCTGCATTTCCCAGAATATTCCAAGCATCTGTCCTCTCTGATAGTATATGGTATACTATAGGTCTGACTAGCAAAGAGTTTTCTTATTCTGTGGAAAATTTCCCTACTGCTTGTGTCTCACAGACTGAATTTTTTGAAAGGTTGACCAGAAATTATTTGTCTGTTTCACAGAGTTAGTTTAGGGGGAAATGGCATCTTATATAGATATCGAGCACTTTCCTGATTGTATTTCTTTGAAAAAAGTCCTTAGAACAGGTCACTGTTGGCACTGATTGAAGAAGTTTGATGAAATGGTGATGACACAGTTGGAGATAAAATGATGGTGCGTTTCAACGTTTTGAGTAGAAACAGAAGAGAGGAATTGAAATGTCAAGCCTGTGCATTGTATACAGGGTTGTGTATTTTGTGTAAGTACTATAGAAAAAGAGAAGTATTTGTAGGTATTGAGTCCTATACGGAATGAGCAGTACATACTAAAAGAAAAAGAAATACATGAGTAAGAAAAATAATTCTGTATACTCGCATCATCCATGGATGTTTTACCCACCTCTGGTGTCAGGCCTTGTTTTCTGAAGTGTGTTTCTCCTCTGGTAGTTAAAACCATCTCTTTTATCATATGTCATGAAATGATAGCTCATTCTCTTGCCTCTAAGCTATCACATACACTTAGAAAGAAACTCATCAATATAAATGTTTCTGTCTATGTCTGATTGGTTTCTCATGTTTAAAAAGGAGGAAAAAGGAGATTGATTGCAGGGGCCATAAAAGTAATGATGCATTTAATGAAAACATACATTTTATAGGCAAAACACGCTTAAAAATTACTTGAAGCTGCTGCATATGAGTTAATGAAATTAAATGACCTTCAAAATTTTGCTAATTTGACCTCAGGTTATCCCTTTGAGTCTTCAGCCAGTTTTAAATTTATTTGCATACATGCCATTTAGTTTTGTGTATTTGGCCTTTCTCTAGAACTCCTTTCATCTTTCCCCATCAAATACTGTAGCTACAGAGCCACACTGAAATGGTTACACAGCATGAAAATGGGGCTGCTGGCTGTGTGCCTGTCCCTGAAAACACACCTGCCCTTCCTTCCCCCAATCCTTTCCTTTATGGCTTTGCCATAAATTTGTCTTAAAGAGACAGGGCCATCTAAATTGTCTGTTGCTAGCTACTTCTTTTCATGCCAAAACCAAACTATGACCGGTTCCAAACTGTAATATGCTTACATGGCTGCCATGGGCAGGGACACCTCCCACTAGCCCAGGTTGCTCAAAGCCTCATCCAGCCTGGCCTTGAACACCTCCAGGGATGGGGCATCCACAGCTTCTCTGGGCAACCTGTTCCAGTGTCTCACCACCCTCACGGAAAATAATTTCTTCCTTATATGTTTGAGTAAAATGGAAACCAACCATTTGGCAGTTTATTTCTGTTTCTCTCTCTTTCTAAACTTTCCGTATGGGGGAAAATACTAGACTGTTTCTTTAAAGTGGGAACAGGGATCCTCATCTCCTTTTTAAGATGCATTGTGATCTACTGGGAAAGTGCCTCATAGCAGATCAATACTATTTTACATTGCTCTAAAAGTATAGTAAGATTTTTTTTACAACCCCCTTTTTTTTAAAGACAAACCTTTGCAAGAGTTTATGGAGGGGCAATAATCTTTTAAGTGTGGTTATAAATTGCATGAAGTTCTTTAGATTCCTATCACTAATCCCAATTTATTTACACTCAATTCCCCCCTTTACTGGTAAAGTAATTAAGACATTATGGCAGAAAGTTGCTGCTGTGGCTGCAGTTATGTCCCCTCATCTGCAGTTTCAGAAGCACAGAGATATCATCTGTCCTCTGTGATGTTCACCTTTGAGCCCAAGGTCCCACTCGTACTGGGTGAAGAAGCCAGTGGAAGTGGTACTATTAAATTCAGTGCAGGATTAAGACTGGCCCCTTGTCATTTGCCATCCCAGAGTTGCTCTGTACTGAAATCTTTAATTTCACCACCTATCCTCCATCCTCTCCAGATGCTTGTGCTCTCCCTGGCAATTGTGCTTGCTGCCTTTGTGTCACTCAGGTCCACTGAGTGCCTTAAGGTGAGCTGATGGCTTCAGATATTAATGGTCAGTAAATTTCACTGTGCAAACAAAACCATAAATCTGCAGTGCATGGGCAGGGTTGGCACATTTCAGAATGGAGCTGCTTTTGTTCCTGAGGTGCCTATTGAAAACGCAGCATGGACTCTCCATTCTCTGGGCTCTTTCATCTTCTGAGAGTGAACTATGGACCCGGGCTATTTTATTCTGGTATCCGCAGAATTTACAATGCCTGTTTTGAAGCAGTCTTCATGATAAGATGTACTGAGAAAACAAGGAAATAAAAGTAGACAAGATACTTAGTTTAGGCATTTTTCTTCGCAGACTGTGAAACCAATACATTTTCTGGCTCTCAGAATAGCACTATTATGCATTTAAGAAACTTTAGAACAGAAAGAGGCTGAGGCCCATCTAGGTCAATCCCCTCCAAATCTTCAGACATTACGTGATTATTTTAAAAATATGCAAAATGTAACAAATAGTTTCAAAAGTATTAGAAATTTACCAGAAATGGTTAGAGAAGAACTTTTGAGAAGCTTGTGCTTCAAATATACCTGCATCAGTCCTTGCTATCGGTTTCTTCTTTATGTTACTTGGTGCAGAGAAGCTACCACGTAAAATGCGGTATAATTATAGGTTAAAATTTGATCAAGAATCTGCACAGTAAATTCCATGTTATTAAAAAATAGCCATGAGACACTCATTTCTGTCTTCTACACTACAATCTTCTTGTAAAGCTGCAAATTATATAGTAATTATGAGGGAATAACGTGGTATCTTCAAGCACTAGTACTCTGCAATTTGCAGTAGCAAATGACTGGCCATGTTCTAGCCTAATGTCAGTGGGATTTCTGTATCTAGATCAAGTTGTGGATTAGCAGGAAAGAGAAGTTGTAATAACATGATCAAATGTAGGAACTAGGAAGGAAGTTAGGAAGGTTTTATGCTGTTTTGTGCATGTTTCAGTGTTTTCCTAGATTGGTTCCCTGATGTGCCTGCCAGGTGTATAACACAGCTGTTGCCCTTGTAACCTCATCTACCAGTCCCATCAAAACTGGATTTGTGTTATGGATGTCCACATGTCCTGTTGTCCACAATGCATGGTCACATACTTTCTTTGATTAACACATATATTTAAGAATTTTCTGTCTGCAGAGGAGATCCTCTCCTGGCCCGTTCCCTCCTTAGTATACTTTACTTGCTCTTTAATTTCTAGACAGGCTGGTTCCAGCTGTATGCCCCTATGTCTTCAGTGTAAGGGGAGCTTCTAGACAGAGGATGGAGGCTGGAAAAATGTAAATACAGGACAAAGCTCTATTAACTTTGTGTTGATGCCACATAGGGAGCAGGGAGAGACATAAAGCCTTCTTTTGACACCAGGCATGCTCAGGTAGAAAACACAATGAACCTTCTGCTTCCTCTGAAGTGTTTAATTCAGTGTGCTGACAGCTCCCCTCTGACCTTGGCTCCTCTCTGGTGCCTGCTGGGAACCTGCATGCAGAGCCTCAGATGACCCCTTGGGAAGGTGCAGGGCACTGTTTCTAGCTGTTAAACGTGATGCTGTTAAACACACAGCAGGCTGGTTGTAGGCAACGGGCGCAGAGCTGTTGATAGAGTGCAGAGTTTGGTACAATTATTGATGCTCCAGAGCCTGCACTGTGGGAGCAGCATGGGCATGGTCCCTGTGCTACAGGTACAGACGTGGTAACTATCTCAAGCCAGTCAGCCTTGCATGTCTTTAGCATCTTGATAAGATGGAGGCCATTGGACAATTTTCCTTTTATTCTTTAAGTTATGACAATTAGACTAATTTTTCCCATCGTGTGGCACCTGAGTGTAAGTCACCTCTGTCATGAATGTGTGGCATATGGGCCTGAATATCTAAAAAGGAAGAAATCTGAATCACTGCTCTCTATGATTATGCCACAGCTGCAGTCACCCCTCTCTCTGAAAGACTATAAATTGCTAGGTACTGCTCAAAAAGAACAAGGTGTAGAGAAAACACTGATAAAAGCACAGGTTATTAAGAAGCACTTAGATATATCTGATAAAATCTAGCTTTGCTTTCCATGCCAGCTACACATAATTAAACAGATTAGATTAGGCTGCTTTGAGCTCTGGGCTGCCACATCAGGCTGCTGCTGTCACCCAAGCTGCTTGTTTAAAGTTAGCTCGAATTCTCTACTGCCTATTGTAGTTTTCAGTTTGCAGTGCATTCCCATAGACTGATAATATTGTCCCTGTGAATAAAACCACAAGCAATCCTTGTTGTTCACTACAATAAGATTACAAAGTGCTTAAACTGTACACAGAAGCAGAGCATGCACGTAGTTAACATGCCCAGCTCATCCAGTGAGGAACATTCCTTGCTTTCGTATCTTCCCTGAAGATGACATGGTCGTGGAGAGGAGGCAGTCAGCCCAAGATTCTAGATGTTCCTATGCAAAGTGTTTCTGTGAAAACTAAATAATGCTGCAAAAATTAAATTTCTGTGAAACAGAGATAAGCTCTGGCATCAACAACCCCTCCAGCAATTGCTACTGTCCTGGCTAAGAGCCTTGTCTGTGTCAGGCACCAGGGTGATGCATCAGTCCAGTCCTGGGCACCCAGCAACCTCCCAGTGCGGGCAGGCTCCCATTGGCCAAAGGTTGCTCCTGATGACTCAGTGATGCACCTTTAGTTATGGTTTCCCTGTCTCTTGAATCCTATGATTTTATAGAGTATGGAAATGTTGTCAAAGATCTCTTTCTGCGATGTGAGACCCAGCTGCTTTGCTCTGCATTCCAACACAGGGCCACAAAAGCTCTTGATACAAGCTCTCAGTTGCATCCTACTTTCTGTCTAATTTACAGTTTAACCTTTTGAGGCTATGACAGTTAAGGCAAATCAATATAGTGTTTTCAATGAACTGTCTGCATAAGAGTCACACTCTGGAAAGTATAGAGCAAGGCAAAAGCTGCAAAAAGTATAATGCAAAATCCTCTCTTTCACCTGTCCAGGATGATCTTGTCCATTGTTAATGCCAATCCAGCCACCCAGAGGTCTTGGACATCCTACTCTCCCTCTTCAGCCTTCCTGGAACCACAAAACAAAGAGATCTGATGCTTAAAGATGTGGACCAGAAACAGAGTTATGGCTTTCTCCATTGAAAAGACCATTTGCTTTTCATTTCACTCTCCCTGGACCAAAATGAAGCCTCTTGATATGCAGTTAGGACTAATTTAAATAGGGAAGAACCAAAGATGTATTTTTCACCCACAGTGTCTCTATTGTGTGTAAATGTGCATTCTAAAAACCTCCTGAATATCCTCAACCAAAAACAACAAAAAAGTACCCGAAAGTCAGGTACTGATACAGATGTGTACAATGTCTATATATACCCATTATTCTAGTCCCATAGTGGTTTTTTTTCCCCTTTTTCTGGTTTCAGAGAGAGAAAGGAAGAAAAGACACATGCAGAGAGGAAACACTGAAAGACTTCAGAAAGAAGCAAAATGTATATTTGCAAAACAAATGATTTTTTTTGGGCACTTTGGTGTTTGAGTGCTTTCTTTTCAATCTTTTTAAAAGCACTAGGTTTTCAGAGAGCACCTTTCCTCTCAGAGTGATGGCTACCTGATGTGTCAGTACCAGCTGAGCACCTGCCATCACTTGTTATTTGGGAAATCTAGGCCCTGAGTGTTTGCACTTCTTCGGAATGTCAATGCCTTTCAAGTATTTGGTGAAAGGTTTCCATTTGCACTGGTTTTACTTGTTTGAATGGTTTTCTCTTTCTTATTATTACCCTTTTTCTCAGTGACAGGTTGAATTTCTGGTGTGCTAATATCCATGCACATTAAAATGAGAGCTTGATACATTTTAAGAAGGAGCAACTTTTAATCATTGAAGAAGGCACAATATTCTGAGTGGGTCTTAAAACCACCAAAGATCATACATGAGTTTCTTTCCTCCTTTTCTCCTCCCTGCTTTTTTTTTGGTTTTGTTTTGTTTTGTTTTCTGATGCCTGTACAGCTACATTTTTGAAATTATAATGTAGCTAAACCACAGGGATGGAATATACTGAAAAATAGCCTCATTTAATGTTTTAACAGCTGTGAAGTGTTTCTAAACACCTTTTTTTCCTGTGAAAATTTGTGGAGTGCCCAGAACACGAGTTGATGCTGGTTGCATGACTTGACAAATTTATAACACATCATTTGAATGAGAAACAGGAGAAATTAAAGGTATATGTTTTTTGGGTTTGCTTTTTTTTGTAAGGTGTTTTTTTTTTTTTAAAGGTGGATACAGCAGTCAAAGCATTTGGAGAAATACCTTACACTGAATGTGAACTGGGTAACACTAGAAGCACAACCTCTGCTAGAAACCTGTCATGTAGAAACTCCTGTTATTGCAGAAGATGCTGAACAGCTAGTCTGAAAGGGATGTACTCTTCATGCTGATTTGAATTTACTAGAGAAATACAGACCTTGAATAAACTGCATTATTGTTGTCTTCTAATTTTGGCCTGCAACAGCATCCTCTGTGTGTGTATAAATATTGGCATCTAGGATAGATGTTAAGTATGCATTAATATTTTTTAATTCCTACAGTTTTGTGTTATTATATCGTGCAATTAGTTGATACATGCTTCAACTCTAAATCAATTCCCAAACAAAAAATAATTGAGGGTACTTAAAAACTAGTTGGAAGTGGATGATCAGACTCTTCAATTAATTAGGAAAAAATCAAAGAGATGATGGAACATGTGTTGCAGAATCACAAGTGACTGCACCAAATAAGCTCAAATCAACAAAAAGCTAATAAGAAATCACATAATTACCTACAAGGCACTCTTGAAAGACAAGAGGAGCACAAAGTATCCACTACTTCCAAAACAGAGGGAATTGAAACAGTGAAGATACTTGAGTATATCAGTGTGCTTCCCCATCAGCAATGAAATCCATTTTCTACATGAATGTGAGGTCAAAGTAGGAAGTTGCTTAAGAATCCGCATATTTGATAATTAAAAAAAATATTCATTTGAATTCTTCTCATGCACAAAAATCAAGCTGACCAAAATGGCATCTAAGCGGTACTTGAGTGCTTTTTTTTTGTAGAGGTATGCAGGGAAGATTGTAGTTCTGTCCAGACTGATGGCAAAACACCGGTCTTGTTGAATGCCAGAACTCACAGCAGTTTTGAAGAAAATTAGAGCTTTACCACTAGGATTAAAGTCCAAGGTCATCTGTATGTAGAACAAAGGAAGGCACTCAGTCTGATAAAGAAAAAGCTAGCAAAGCTTTTAGGGAATGAACAATGATCACCCACATTTTAACAAACTGTCTGCTCATAAAAAATCTCCCTTGTTTTTATTTGACCAGTTAACACCAATACATCAAGAGGCAATAGCTCCAAGTCCCAAATATAAAACACAGATCTAGCTCCTGTCTGAATGTCCTATTCAATACAACAGCGAGCAAGGAGATAAAATTCCCACTGAAGCATGGGGATAGCAAGGAGGAATGCACCTTCGCTTCACTACGTTAGCAAAGGTGCACCCCATCGCCTGTAAAGATTCCTACTGTGGTTAAGTATCTCTGTTTCTGAAAACCCTGACAGAAACAATCTTTTGAAATCTGAAAAACATGACAGAGAGTAAAATTAATTATATACATATGTTATTTTTTTCCCCTCACTGGTCTCTAATAGACAATATTTTTGGAGCAGAAGAGTAATGTTTTTGTTTCCATAGCAACAATATCCACTCTTCTCCTTTCTGTCACAAATCACTGTTTCTGAGCATATTTAGGAAAACTGAAAAGTGAGTAACTCGGAATGATAAAGCCAAGTGCAGTAATTTTTTTGTCTAAATAAATATTTCTATTCAGTCTTGTAACCCTTGGCTTTGAAAATTTTCAAGGTCGGGGTATTTGCTTGCCATGCTGGTGACATTCCCATTAAACACTTAGTCCTGTGCACAATGAGAAGTCTTATTTAAACGTGTCTTGAATGTTGCTGGTGCTACCCTGAAACAATTGAAACAAGTGGGAAGCAGCACTGCATATCATCTTTCAGAATAGCAAAGCATGCTGCTGCAGCACTTGAGGACTTCAGGCAACCAGTGTACACAGTATATAAGAATATATGCTGGAAAGGTCAAGTCTTTAATTTATAAGGGACTTGAGGGTGTCTCTCTTCTCTGGACAATGCTAACTGTGCTGTCAAAGTTCAGCAACAGTCTGCACAGAAAACCATTGAACTGATCTGCTAGGGCTCTGCTTTCTTCTTTTCAGTTCCTTCTCAGCACAAACCTATTGGCTACAGATCTTTCTTGTCTGTTGGACTTGTTTCTCTCTGAATAATTTCTTTACACTCATTGGGTCAGACTTTTAAGTCTGCTACAGAAATATTTGTAGAGAATGAAAAGGTTTTAACAAGAGAAACGGAGACCCACAGCAGAATATAGGCTGTGGCAGAGCTTGTCTGTATAAAGCTGTAAAGAGAAGTCAAGACTCACCTTCAAAACAGAAATTAAATGTTTTTATTGGAGTGTTTTCAACCTAAACCAAAATGTGGTGTTTTGGCGTTTTGATGGGAATAAAAAAAACAAAAACAGTGTTGTCAAATTTCAAATACTACTTGAAGGATATATTTTCTCATTTAAAAAATGCAGACAAAATATTTCTCCAGTAGTTCTCTGGTAAAGTAGTTTCAAAAGACAAACCACAAACTATTGAAAGGGTTAGAACATCAGACACAAAAATGATGCCTCTGATTTTGTTGCCCTCCCTCCTTTATAACCATTTGAGTTTGTGGTGCACTGGGAGCAGGGTGGGCTGCACAAGCAGCCTGCGTTCGGAGGGCTCTCTTTAGGGGTACAGCAGACCGATTGACTCAGCTATAGGTGCAAGTTGACAAGGGGAGTTCATATGGTTTTTAAAACTGTATCTGGCCCTATCAACTTTGTGATTAAGTGTGGCCATCCTGGAGGCATCGTGGGTGTTGTAGTTAAGCTGGTTAGACAGATAAGCAGTGGCAGGTAATGGGGGAGACAGATTTTTCTCTCCTCTCATCAGCTCTTTTCACCTAAGGTTTCTTTTTTTTTTTCCAAATTACTTGTTTTTATATAAAAGACATCTTAGTTATCAACTCCAGCCCTGACTTCTAATTAACCACCATCTAAGAACATTACAACACCTGCTCAGACAAGATAAAGGATCATCTAAGTTGAAAGAGGAAATCAAAACTTTGCTGTTCCAGGTGGCCCCTCGCACCAGCCAGCTTTGTACAGGCAGCTGCTTTGCATGCTAAGAAGCCTTGACTATCTCTTACGTTGGGTATAAGGAGAAATGCTACAGTCCTAACAAGGACTGTGATGTTTTTTGCATGCATGGCTCCTGATGTCAGGCTATTAATGCCTCTTTGAGAAGAAACCTATTTTGAACTGTTCGCAAGATTGAGAGCCTTGTTAGGGCTTGTCTTTTTTTACCACAAAAGCTGTGTTTTACCTCAGGGTACTATGTATTTCAGGTAGCCTGAGGTAAAAATACAAGTGAAAGCAATACAGAAGGTAACTTTGCACAAGGGTGCAGATTTTGTCTCCGCTGTGTTTTTAGCTTAGAATTTCTGATGCATGGTAGATACTCTGAGGTAAAAAGGGAAGTTTTGCTGGCAGGGAATTTGAGGCTTCTTTCCCTTTTTCAGAAAAAATGGTAGAAGCAGTACTCATTCTGTTTGCTGCAAGCCTTTACATGTGTCTATTTTGTAATATTTTCTGTTTAGTACTGAAAATGAATCAGTCAGAAATAAATACCGAGGGTGCAACAAGATGGACGCAAAAACCTCACCACCAAGTCGAGGCGCTGAATGAAGAATTACAATTTGATTTTATCTCAAGGCATAAAACCCCCTGAAAAGTGAGAGTTTGTAATTGAAAGACTATTGCTGACACAACCTTAACTTGAACATTGCCAACGTTCGCACTATCACTTTATAAAGCAATTTAATGGCCAGCTTTTCACCTTGCCAGTTGGGAACATGGCCAGTGGAGGTGACTGGGTTTGCACGCTATAAAGCAGCTCAACCTTGGAATGCACTGATGCAAAAGCCCTCATTCTTCATTAGCCAAATTTGAAATAATGGCCTGAAAATAGAAGTGTGTGACTGGCATGTGGTGTTTACACTGGTGCTGAGTACATATAGCGGTCAGCTCACCTCTGAAGTGTAATGGACTTAATGAGCAAATGTTTTAGGCAGTCTGTGATGAGCAACTGCAACATCAGTCAACAACTGCAACTCACATTTCATGTTTCTTAGTAACCCATGTGTGGCAGAGCCTGGTCCACAAGAGCTGCTGCCTTTTGTAGGCCAGGCAGTGCTCCACAACTTGCTCTGTTTCATCTGATCTAAACAACTCACTTCCTTTTGAGAAGTTGATATGATATCACATTATGAAATGATTATAATGAAAAACAATCCCATGATTTACATAAGTGTGTAACCTATCCAAAAAATAAACAGAATATATGTATGATGGTGGTTTTTATATATATTTTTATATCTATATACACACACATATTGTATAACAAGTGTTATGTAATGGGCGAACCTAAGTGCTCCAGTTTGTGTTTGTTTTACCAAAGAATTGTTATATTGGTAATTTTTTTGAGATGGTCTAAAAGTCTGATTTCATTGAAACAGTTAACAATGTCAACTTTATCAATATGATTTTCATTTTACTTTACTCAATTAAAATCTCATAGAAGTGAACATGTTTTCAAATTTCAGTTTAACTGTGTGTTTCTATCTGAAAAAATATTTTTAAATTCTCTTCAGTCCAATTGTACAAAAATCCAATGGTAACTCTTCATTCTGTGCTTCAACTCAGAGATGAGTTTTTTGCATCCATCATGTTGCACGCCCAGTATTTTGTTCTCATTTTTTTCATTTTCAGTACTAAACACAAGAGATGACAAAAGAGTCCCCTGTAAAGAATTGCATGTTCTTATCTTAGGCCTGTCCTGAGCAGATGCTGCTTGCTTTATCATATCTTAACATTTTTGTAAGGCATTCATTCAGGTTACCTGCCTCAGAGAGGGAATTGCCCCAGTTAGTGGGGACCAAGCCTGTCTATCAGCAACTTATCGCTCAACCCAATATGCCAGTGACTGAACATTTTAGTGTCCAACACCTCACATGTGATCCTTCTGACCCCGTTGATAATGTGGCATGGTGAAGAGCAGCACAAGGACATAAGGCTCTCAAAGCCCTGCAGACCTGTTCTGTTCCCAGGTATGGCACTGTACTTGGTCAGATACAGTGATCCAGGTGTGGCACTGTCACTTGGTAGGATACAATGATCCCTAGCCAGAATCTTTGAAATAAATGTGTCACGAGGGGGTGATGCCAATCTAGGAGCTTTGATTTTTCTTTCTGACATTAATTGCTCTTAAAGACTTTGGAAATGTCTGGGACGACACCTGAATGTATTTAACATGGACACATTGGATGAGGTCTCTGTATGCCCAGGAATTAAAAAGTTTGAAACTGCCTGAAAAGGAGGTGGGCAGAAACAAACTTTTAAACCTCCTATTGTGTTTGGTACTGACTTAACTGAAGTCTTCATTTTTGGGAGGAAGTTTTTCTAGATGTATGATTTGCAGGTGTTCATGGGCGGAGAGATGCAAGCAGACAGCAGAATCTTGATCCTGCTGTGTATTGTAGTCTCTAACTGCATCATTCAGGGATCCCCTGCTCCCAACCCTGCCTGCGCTGCAACCTGAGATGTGTGACTGTGCATCATTAAGTGCTGGTAAGGGTGCACATTCATCATGCGCATCCACACCGAGATGCCAGCACTGATTCATTTTTTCTTCTCTTTCATTCAGCAAGAATCTCAGTGTGGATTAAGTTTGAAGAACTGTGCTTAAAAGTGAAAATAAGAATGAAAATAATATAAAGGCAAATCTGTATTGATTTTTTTTTTCTGCTAAGCATATGCAAATGGAGATTTAACTGTATTTATGCAAATGCAGCTTTTAAAGAAGCTTTTCTCTTAGTCTTAATTATGAAAATCCTCTTGAATCTTTCAGTCCACAGTGAGTTATGTTGCTGTTTTTCATAACTGAGACAATTAAAGTTATCCTGAAAATCTTGAGCTGACTTCCACTTGATGCCCAGAAGACTTTGCTGCAGCTCTGTTCAGAGTCAATTGTTTCTTAAACTTCTTTCAGACTCTATTCAACATGACAAGCAAATCAATCTTCTCAATTCAGGAGCTGATGAAACTCAACATTTTATAAAGTGTTACCATGAGAGTATGAACTGTGTAGACGTTTTCCAGGCCTGTTCAATGTCATTTTACCCTACTTTACCAGGATTTCTATAAATGCAGAATACTGAACTACCTGAGTCTGTTAAACACAAATAACCAGATCAAGCCAAATAATAAGACATCCTTTTTATAATGACGTGGCTATGTGACATAATTTTTCTGACCCCTCTCTCTCTCACCTCTTCATGTATACAATACATGCAAACGCACTTTGCATTTAGGAGTTATCAGGTGACTATATATATATTTAAAACACTGGACATAAACAGATTTTATAAGTGAGTAGTTTTGAATGAGGTCATATGATCAATAATTATTCACAGTTAGATTATTAATAACCAGATAATTTTGCTAGATTTTTCCAACCAATAGCATCAGATGGTGACATAAATTTAAAACCTTGTCTTAGTGTATGAGAATTTCACTACCTGTCTGTCAATAGTACTAAAACCTCCCTTCTTAATGAAACAACTTGTGATCATGCTTTGCTAAGAAGGTAACTGGGTTATTCGTTCAATACTGATCCCTGAGACACTGTTTCTCCTGATAAAGTGGTGAGTGAAGTTTTGCTTCAGAACTCTGTGCTCTACAGTGGTGCTTGCTTAATCTTTAAGATCTAGGGTGTGATGTAATATCATGATATCCTATTTGAGTGGGGCTATGTAGAACAAGACATCAAAAAAGCTTCATTATTTTACGTGTGTAGTTGTGGTGCGTCCAACAAAGAAGAAAAAGATTTTCTGAAAATGAGACATTTTCAAGGCATCTCAAGCTGTTCACTGAGAGTACCCTGTATATCATTAGTTACCTTTGAAAACCATGGTACAAGGGTTTGTACAGTTCTCTTTTCATACAGTTGGACATACATTATGGTCACTTGTGGACTGAGGGTCTTCTGAGTGTACAACATGCAACAGAGCTGAGCCCCTCAGCTCTGGAAGTGCTTCCTTGAGAAGATTTGGGCAGTGTTTGGAAAAGCTGTCCTAAACCTTCTGAACTTTATTTGAAATGATTCTGGATTGAACCATGTGGTGGAGTTGAGATGAACAGGAAATAAATAATCCTGGAAATCTGTATCATTTTGAATTAGAGGGCATTAAAATTTCAGTAAATATCTACAACCTCTCCCAGTGATCCTTTTCTCTGTTCTTCATCTGTTCCAGTTACCCATCAAGAACCTGAGATTTAATATTTGGTTTTTGGTATTTTTGGATGTCTTCTTATCCTCCCTTTCTCTATCTTTACTGCATGCTGTCAGGTGACGCCCTCCTGCCCTGGTCCTGTTTTGGTCCTTCTAAGCAGCATATGTGTTGATTTTGTATTTCTGAGAGTAAAGAGAGAGAAATGTCATGCTGGATGACAGTATTCTCAAGTTTCAAATGTTTTTGAGAAAGATCAAGAGAGAGAAACCAAGACACTTTTCTTTATATTCCTGCAGAGCATAAATAAAGCAACAACCACTTTTGTGAGAGTGATCACTTTAGTTTTAGGGCAACACTTGAAAGTTTACAGATTTTCAGCTTTACAAATAAGAATATTTATTTTCAAGTTGGTGAATGTAGTGAACTATAAGTTCCATGTTGACTTTGAGGTCTGCTTAGTTTCATTCTGCAAATAGCTCTGCTGTCAAAAAGTGTCTCTCATGTACTATAAAGTTTCAGATTTTATTTTTTCTCCATTAGCCCTTCAGTCAATAAGGACTTCTGCTATCCTGTTTTCCATGTATGTTTGAAATCTGAAATTCAGAGTAGCTGATCTTACAGCCAAAGACTTGCAACCAAGGACATGGGAGCTGTTTGGTCTTGTCATAGTTTAATTTAGAATTTTGTTTTAATTTTTATTTACAATTTTATTGTATTTTTATGAAGAAAGAAGGAATGTTAACAGGCAACACACATTTACAAGACTATCAATAGGTGCTTTTTCACAGTGTAAAGGGAAGTTGGCACCCACCCATCAGGAGTAACTCAATACCTGCCAGCAGTGGATCTTAAACAACTCGGTAAATCAAGGCTATTCTCAGCCTCCAAGAATGCTTTGCTATATGATTATTGTCACTAAAAATGTTACACTATTCTTAGATTATTGCTAATGGCAAGATTCAGGCTGCTGTTTCTTCTGGTTTTGATGTAATATATTTATTTTGCAAACCATCAGAATCCTGCTTGGAAAATCAATAATATACTAGTTTTACCATTCATTTATTCCATTGGGTAAAACTCTTTAACGAAACATGTCTATTACTGAGGTTTCAAATGTGGAAAATCATATTATGAGGTCACTAAACTCTGTGACACATGATAAGATAAAGGAGAAATTAATTCTTCCACAGGGTTTAGTGGGCATTAGACTTTTTTGATCTCCTCCTTGTGGCACTGTGAGAAGGACAGAAAATGGCACAGACAAAATCAAGCTAGTGACAACAATCTTGAGAAGAATGGTGCAATCCTGAATTTATAATGCTAAGGTTGCAGTTTAGCCAGTTCTCTCAGATATTGTACACTGAAGATGATTAAATACTGTTTCCTCTTACAATAAGTTATTGAAAAGGTGAAAGGATTGTAATTTAATGGTGGAAAGACTTCTAAATGCACCTAGCTGTAGTAGTTACATATTCTCAGGCTGTCTTTATCCATATGCTTATAATCTACCAATTTGTCAGACCTAATAATTCAACTCCCAAAGATGCTTACACTCAGCATGTGTTTAAATAGAGGTATATCTGAAAAGGGCTTCAACCTAGTGCTTTACAGAGAGGTCATCAGCAGGTTTCAGATCAGTTTCTGTTATAAAATTCTGGTTTTATACTTTTATTAATTCCTGTAACATTCACCTTTATGACATAGCTTTCCACGCTTGAGAGGGTATTTGGATTCAGCAGAATCTTTTCAGCTGCCTTTGGGTTATAAAAGAATCCTATTTAAATATATGAAGTAAATCCTACTTTTTTGTCCAGATAGGAGGAAAAGGAAATGCTTCAAACCAAAGCAAGTTTTAAACTCCAAATTGTTCAAGTACAATGGCTCATAATGAGCAGCTGAATCAATCTGAAGAGATTTAAGGAAGTGTTCACACCATCAAGTCTTAGGTAGTGGATATGATCAACCTATTACTCAAATCCTTCCTGTTGCTGGGCTCTCCAGAGCGTTTTGATTTAAATGGTCTGAGTCACCTCCAGGAAAAACCCGTTTCTTTCTCCACTGGCTATTGGCAACCTAGAGAGNAATGTAGTGAACTATAAGTTCCATGTTGACTTTGAGGTCTGCTTAGTTTCATTCTGCAAATAGCTCTGCTGTCAAAAAGTGTCTCTCATGTACTATAAAGTTTCAGATTTTATTTTTTCTCCATTAGCCCTTCAGTCAATAAGGACTTCTGCTATCCTGTTTTCCATGTATGTTTGAAATCTGAAATTCAGAGTAGCTGATCTTACAGCCAAAGACTTGCAACCAAGGACATGGGAGCTGTTTGGTCTTGTCATAGTTTAATTTAGAATTTTGTTTTAATTTTTATTTACAATTTTATTGGATTTTTATGAAGAAAGAAGGAATGTTAACAGGCAACACACATTTACAAGACTATCAATAGGTGCTTTTTCACAGTGTAAAGGGAAGTTGGCACCCACCCATCAGGAGTAACTCAATACCTGCCAGCAGTGGATCTTAAACAACTCGGTAAATCAAGGCTATTCTCAGCCTCCAAGAATGCTTTGCTATATGATTATTGTCACTAAAAATGTTACACTATTCTTAGATTATTGCTAATGGCAAGATTCAGGCTGCTGTTTCTTCTGGTTTTGATGTAATATATTTATTTTGCAAACCATCAGAATCCTGCTTGGAAAATCAATAATATACTAGTTTTACCATTCATTTATTCCATTGGGTAAAACTCTTTAACGAAACATGTCTATTACTGAGGTTTCAAATGTGGAAAATCATATTATGAGGTCACTAAACTCTGTGACACATGATAAGATAAAGGAGAAATTAATTCTTCCACAGGGTTTAGTGGGCATTAGACTTTTTTGATCTCCTCCTTGTGGCACTGTGAGAAGGACAGAAAATGGCACAGACAAAATCAAGCTAGTGACAACAATCTTGAGAAGAATGGTGCAATCCTGAATTTATAATGCTAAGGTTGCAGTTTAGCCAGTTCTCTCAGATATTGTACACTGAAGATGATTAAATACTGTTTCCTCTTACAATAAGTTATTGAAAAGGTGAAAGGATTGTAATTTAATGGTGGAAAGACTTCTAAATGCACCTAGCTGTAGTAGTTACATATTCTCAGGCTGTCTTTATCCATATGCTTATAATCTACCAATTTGTCAGACCTAATAATTCAACTCCCAAAGATGCTTACACTCAGCATGTGTTTAAATAGAGGTATATCTGAAAAGGGCTTCAACCTAGTGCTTTACAGAGAGGTCATCAGCAGGTTTCAGATCAGTTTCTGTTATAAAATTCTGGTTTTATACTTTTATTAATTCCTGTAACATTCACCTTTATGACATAGCTTTCCACACTTGAGAGGGTATTTGGATTCAGCAGAATCTTTTCAGCTGCCTTTGGGTTATAAAAGAATCCTATTTAAATATATGAAGTAAATCCTACTTTTTTTGTCCAGATAGGAGGAAAAGGAAATGTTTCAAACCAAAGCAAGTTTTAAACTCCAAATTGTTCAAGTACAATGGCTCATAATGAGCAGCTGAATCAATCTGAAGAGATTTAAGGAAGTGTTCACACCATCAAGTCTTAGGTAGTGGATATGATCAACCTATTACTCAAATCCTTCCTGTTGCTGGGCTCTCCAGAGCGTTTTGATTTAAATGGTCTGAGTCACCTCCAGGAAAAACCCGTTTCTTTCTCCACTGGCTATTGGCAACCTAGAGAGAACAGTTGTTTAAATTAGATGTCTAAAGCTGGGTGGTATGAATACCCTCTTTCATCACAGGGAAGAGATATCGTCAGTCTTTAAAAGTGTCCCCTAACATGTGCATAAAGTGGAACTGGTCATCCTGTCCCAAGGTTTCACAGAGATCATGTAGCATGACAGAATGATGTCAAGGACCCAGAGCTTGGCATTTATACCATACTGGATTCAACAATATATTGCGGTTAAAAAATGTTGTTCTGTTAACTATTCTGATATATTTACAAAGTAAATATGTCTTCTTTATTCATGAGGAGTGCCCATGAGAGATGGACTTGCCAGTGAAGCTGAGGAGCAAAACTTTCCTTCCCTCATATTATTGCCTATGGTTGCATTGCTCACTTGACATCCTATGATGGAGGAGTAGTTCTACAGCCTTCTCTTTATTTTGAGGGTTTCTGTAGCTTTGGTACCTTTTCCCCCTCTTTTTCTCATTAGACACTGCCCAGTGTTTCTCAGTCATTGAGATGCTGTGATGTTTGTCACAGGTTGTTTATTTTGCGGCAAACACAAGGACATGCTGTTAAGAATGTGTCTGTTGGGCTCAATTTCAGCTGAAGAAATTTGAAAAGGAACAAAAATGCAATACTGTTGCTTAAAAATAGTCTATATCGCACTTTTAGGCAAGAATTAATACACCAAGTGTTTTCAGCCACAACTTCTATCACGAGGAAACAAATTTTGGTTGAACTAATTACTAGTTTTAGTCTTGCATCATTGTTTTCCTTTCAAATTATTTCCTTCAGAAATACTTGGTTGTTATTTATTGCTAACTGCAGAGACATGTTGATTTGCAACTAAATATAAACTACACATTAAACCTGCACACTGCTACTCTTTAACATTTTATTATTAAAATGTCAAATGACATTTCTTGTTTATTGTCTGACACATTGTTTCTTTGTGTTAAACTGCTGTGGATGGAAATTTTGTTAAATTGAAGTTCTATTTAATTGCAGAAAATGCATCTTTTAAAGCCTTTTATTAATGAAATACAATTACTTTAAATAGACTGGTGACATATTTTTAAATTAAAGCATTTTGTAGTTTGAGCTAACTTATTTATTAATGAGAAATTATTCATTGTAACTAGTGAATTAAACAAGTTCCTTTTGGTTACAATTTCCCCAAGATTTTAAAATAATTATCTTCTAGTCTTTCATGGGTTGTTTTTGCTTATAGATTGGATGAGGAAGGCAAACTATCACCTTTTAATCCCACTCAGTTTTTATATTTTGAATGAACTAAATACTGTACAAAACTGCTAAACCAGAATGAAGGGTAGAAAAAAAAATCTTTCAGCACTTGAAAAGCTGCTGCTAAAACAACTTAATTCTTCAGTCAGAGTTTTACATATGATCTCACCTGATGCTCCCCATCAGTTTGCTGGCTTTACCTATCATAAAAACCTAGTTACAAAAATGTTCTACTTTCATACTTTTTTTAACTAATTAAAAATGTCTTTATGACTTTGTAAGAGGACTAACCTTCCTTATTATTGCAAATTTGACTTTTGAAATATTTGGGGGTTTTTTTTGAGCTATTTCAATACTTTTATTTAAATAACATTCTCATAGATTTTAATTCCTGAGTATATTTAAAATCATAATAATTTTATTTTCTTTCTTCTGCAGAGGGTATAGACCAATCCTGAATAACATACAAGGTAGGTTTTGTGCTGAGAGTGTTTGAGATGCAATTCAAGGAGATCAAAGCAACTTTGCCACACTAGTCTAAGGTACAAATGCAACTCCTCAAGCACATAATTGAAATAGATTTAATGTGAAATCAAATGAATAGGATTGATTCCTGTTGAAATCAAGGAGACTATAGAAAAGAGTAAGAATTAACTGCTTGAGTCAGGGTGCCAAATCTTGTGCAAATAGTTCCTAGCCACACAAATAGAGAAACAGAGTGCTGTGTCAGGAAAGAATGTGCATGTTTATCTTCATGTTTATCTTTCATTTTTAAATGAAGAAATTTATACAGAAAATATACTTCTTTGTCATGAACTCAGACAAAAACCTTAGAGTTTTAAACATGGGTGCAGCTACAAAAAGCAAGGTAAGGTACTCAAAAGTTCTTATCAATCTGCGTGTCTAAGTTCAGGCTTTTTAACTCTGAATATAATGAAAATGCTGTAAAGGTGTGCAAGTCGTTTCCCAGACTGGCTGGGGACAATCCCTCCTACTCTCTGAGTGTGTGTGTGTGTCTGTGTGTGTGTGTAAACCTGTCATACCCTCTCATACTTGATTACCATTGTAACTCTTCTCTTGCATCACAAGTGATTTTGAGGGAGGATGCAGAGCTAGTGTGCCACTAGATGTTGCTCTAAGACAGCGTCTAGCAAAAAGAGAACCCTCTAAAGCTTGCAGTCTCTAATATTTGCATCAGTCACCACAGTTCTCTTTAAGAATAATTCACAGATTAAATCTTAAGCTTTTGAAACAGGTTCCAAAAGGAAAAAAAAAGAAGGGAAAAAAACCCATGATGAACTGCTATTAAAACTTAACGGTATCAGAGCTACTACATTTCTGGGAACAGAGTATGGATAGGAATGCTATTTTACCAGAAACCTTTGGTTTTGTAAGACTGTCTTATCTAATTCTTGAAGTGCTTTCTGTTAAGTAAATTCACATCCTTTAAAAAGCAAAGCATAAGTTCCTTAAGCCTTTCTGTTCCAAAATCTGAGGTTCGTGCCTGCTTGAGGTCAGTGGTTAAATGAGTTTGCTGGTCTTGGCTGAAGTACCATGGATGCTCCCATGGTATTTAGCTAACTTTATCTTGGTTTACGGGCACTTAGAAGTTAAATAGAAGAAATGCTAATTAGGTCGATATGGAAATAAATCTGCAGAGCTGTAAGATGATACTTGCACAGTGTATACTGAAGCAGGTGTGGTTTTAATCTAGGCTTGCAGTATTTCACTTGCAGAAACAAATACATTAATAAAAGAGAAGGAAAAACCTTTGAAAAGTAGAGAATTTGCTCTTATGGGAATCAGTGAAGGTTGCGACCAAGGTCCTTAGTAAGATAATTCAGAATGAGAGGTGATATGTGCGCAGAAAATTTTTGCAGGATAAAAGGCTAAAATGGCAGGAGAGCAAATGGTATAGCCAGATACTCCTTGGAGTGAATACTCGGTTTTGTTTTGACCCCACTGAGCAGTTCTGTGTATGCTCAGCTTTGAGTGGCCACATTATTTAGATTTTCAAAATTTTCTCATTTATACTTGATTCACCCAACTGAACAATATACAGATATGATTAACAGGTTATTTTTTTTGAGAAAATGTTAGTAGCTTCCTGATTAAATATGAAGTGGGCATTGAGAGAGCATTAACACTGTGAAATGGATTTCTGACATTTTAAAAAAGCAGCATGTACCCTTGTCTTTAGCTCTGTGGTGGGTCTTAAATGAATAAAGTCTTTGCTGATCATTTTGTTTTTGCGTTTGGAAGTAATATATTCTACCAGTTATGCTCTACAGGAAATGGTTGAAATTAGTTTTAATTAGCTCATTTATACTGTACTCTGCAAGATTGCAGCTTGACCTCATTATACCACCAGAATCTGTAAAAAACTTTTTTAATATGTAATTTTTAAAAGAATTTCAGTAAAACAGCATTAAAATATAATTATTTTAAAGGCACTATATACCCTACTGTCCATGTGTAGTAAAATATTTTAAAACTGACCATATCCCTTTCACAATAGTTTTTCAATCTCTACAGAAATATTGTATACTGTATTAAGGTTACCTTTTACACCTCTGCTTTTTCTTTCTTTTCTTTGTGACGCAGGCAGATGTGCACACATTTGCACACAGAGGACCATCTACCAAGTTAATAAAGATGTCAACCATGGCACCCTGTTACGAGCTGTGACACACAATACCAAGCACCCTGCCTGCTCCTGATACTGTTATTTTCTGTAAGTGCTAGCTTCGCTTCTGTTTTTGTTAGCTGATGCACCAACACCCTGCACCCAAGAAGAGATTCAATAAAGTCAATTAATTAGGCGACCCTTTGAGGCAGCAAGGAAGCAGTACAGGAGCTGTCTAGGGCCACAATCCTGCACAGCTTCATTATGCTGCTTCCTGAACCCTCATCAGCATGCTTGGCTTATTTTGGGATTAGCTGAGGCAAAGAGGAATATTGAGATTCTCAGCTGCTTGCAGGGCCTTTGTGCCAGGTTTTGTTTAGTTAACACATTGGAGCTGCAGGACACGTGCCTCCTGAGAGCGCTGCCAAGCACTACGGCATGCAAGAGGAGGGAGAGGTGGGAGGAGAGGGCTGTCCATGAGCAAACCTTGTTGAGGGAGAATCATGCCCCATTTTCCAGAGAAGCAATAAAAACCACTAAGGAGACCTCTCCATCTGCACAGCTATTACATATCAAAGACAATGTCTGCATTTTCAGTAGATATATAAAGCTACTGTGTTTGAGATTTATTTCTGGCTCATAAAAACAGATTTGTCTTCTTTTTTTTTGTCTGAGTGTGTTAGGTGGCTTTCTTGTTTCTGTGATTCAGTAACAGCGTCATTCTTTACAGACATAATGTGTGTATTGTTGACATTGTTCCAAAAAATAGATGGCCCAGGGCCACCTTTGGGGAATTCTCTAAACGGAAGAATCAGAAATGATCATCTCATGCTGGGTGTTGAAGCACTCTGTTGGCATGCTGAGAGTACTGAAGGAGGACCTGGAACACTCCCTGTGCATGTATTTACACAACAGAATATTGCTGCTTTGAGTTGTCAGCCTGGTGGTTCAATAACGCTCACTCTTAAAAGCCTTCAGTGTGTATTTACATACCAGAGTTTGCATTGCAAAGGGCCTGTAAATGTGCAGGGCTCACCGGGAGGTGGTCAGTACCCTCTCAGCTTTACTGCAGAAGCAGGAATGCGGTTTTGATCCCTTCAATAATTTCCCCCTCACAGCAGTGTGAGCAAAACTGGGACCCTGTTTGGTGGAAATGCTTTATGCTCTGAACTCTGAATGCAGCAGAAAGAGTATGTGCTGCCAGGCATTCTCTCAGAAATATTGCAGGATTTCCCCCCTTTCTCCTTCCAAAGGAGAAGTGCTCCACATGGCAGGGAGGCATAGGGTGGATGGGGACGCTGTGGATTAGTCATACGGAAGGTACTGTGAAATCACTTATGAAAAATACTTTCAGATTACTCCCCTCACCATCATTCCTTCCCCTGTTGTGCAGGGAGGGAGCGGGAAGCAGCATGGCTGGGTCTGCACAACAGAGGCACAGTGGTCTGTCCTGGAGGCTTCACCTCTTGTGGAGCAGCCAGTGCTCACATGCCTCCTCTGCCCACAAGCATCTGGAGAGGAGCAGCAGAGTGAGTGAGGCAAGCCATGGGGGCTGCAAGAACCCAGTGCTGCTCCCTGAAATGGTGCTTGTGTGAGGCTGGTGTGTGCCTTGCTTCAGCTCTGCCAGGGATGCACTTTGAGGGTGCAAGGGGTCTCACTGGGTATCATGTCTTGTCCTGCATGAAATGAGCAGATGAGGTAGGATAAAGACCCTTTAGTTATCTAGCAAATCTGCTCTTCTGTGTAAGATCCAGAGGTTGCTGTGGTCCTGCAGGATGATTGATGAGCTAAAGAGGGCATAAGATGCTTGAAGGACAGACAAAAAAACCTGCTGAGGTCTCCTGATTCTGCTGCCTCCATGAGGTCTGGCTTGGATGTGCCCTTATGAAACCTACATCAGGAGACAACTGTCATAAAGGGACAGGGCACAAGTAGTATATTATTTAAATTAAAATGGAATACTCCTTTTGTCAACACCTAATTCTGAAATTATTTATTTCAATTGTACCAATACTAGAAATTCAACTACAGATACTAGAAATTTAATTTATCCAATAGAAAAATAATTAATAGTATTTTTGTGTTTGAAGAATGGGTTGGTGTCTTAAGGACAAAGCTGGATGGAAGATTAGGTAGTTACTCTTCACTGCTTTGCCCTCGACAGTTTTCATGTTGCCTTGATGGGACGGGCTACTCTCATAGGCACAGTAATGCACCCATGGCATTTGCTGGTGAGACATAACTAAGGTTCTCTGAGGCTATGCGTGAATGGAGCTAGAGGAGCACAGTTCTTTCTTTTACAGTATTTTAAGAACTAAAAATTAGAACCTAGAAGTTCACCCATCACTACCAGTTTGTATCAACCATGAGAAGTTATTCTGTGCTGCAGGCACTCATCAGTTATGAAGAAGGGTAAACCCACCACGTAAATAAAGCCATCTCATTTTGCATGGATGGTCAAACAGCCATCTTATAATAACTCTCAATCACTGCCAGAGTGAATCAGCCTCAAACCATAGAAGAAAGAAAAAGTTTCTCTTCAGTTTCTTTGGGTCTGCATTGCAGAAGTCTGAAATCAGCTCACAAATACGCTGCGATGTCGTATGCTGTAATCCACAGCTCTGTTTATACTGATGTGTGTCCTGTGGGCTGTGTGCTGCTGTAATTCTTAACTACAGTGGGAGTATCAAAGTTTGACCGCAGCCTTAGCCCTGACTTTACTGGCATTGTTGATTTTTATCACAGTTGCAATGCAGATTTAAAAAAAACCACAAAACAAACCAGCTATATGCTTTATAGTTAATGCTGTCTTCAGTCTGTTCTTTATTGGCACTAGAAACCCCTTCAGTTTAAGGTAAAATAAAACAAAAATAACAAAATAATAACTCGGGGGTATTTGGAAGGGAATGAAAGCTGTTTCTTGATCTGAACACTCGCATCATAATAGAGCTTCAAGTGTACAGCAGTCTCAGACAGAAAATATTATAACCAATCTGAACAGCACCTCTAGGGCAGGCAGAATCCACAACAGTGGATTAAAATAGGGGTGCAATAAATATGCATTTATTACAAAATAAATTAAGCATTGACACAAGAAGTTACACTGTAATTTTCTGTTTGAAATGTTACAGAAGTAAATAGCTTTCTTTCTAGAGGGCAGCATGGAACATTGGTGTTGCTTTTCTGTCATGACATTTAACTCATTAGCATGCAGGTGCACTCTCTGGGTTTCATGCAATAACTGTCTCCTTTCACTGTGTTTATAGATAATCCAGCAAGTTTGCAGGCCAAATGGCTCTCTGAATGTGAGCCCACAGAGCAAGGAACGAGAGACAGCAAGCACACTGCTCAGGGAGATTCCAGCACAGCTAGCAAGAAGGTGTGTATCAACAGTGGCATTGAAACCAAAAACTGGCTTGAAATTGTTTGTAACTGACCATCATGATAATTAATTGTAGGTAATGTTGCAGTCACTCATTATGCTTCCCTTTCCTTAAAATCAACTCTCTTCTTTTTTTGGTAACTGATCCATAGTTAATAGTGGTTAGCATTAGGCATCTGAGCTCCTGATTTACTAAACATAATGAATTATTCTGCTTTGTGGGGAACCAACCATGTGTTCGGTGTGTGAAGTAGGAAATCCTTCACAGAGAACTGCAGGCACAGTGGGGACTCTTGTGACTCCGCTTTGGGGCTGAGCAGCAAATGAAAGACCAGGGCAAGAGGCGTCCTTGGCTCCTGCAGCTCCGTGGAGCTGCCTTTTCCAGTGCTGTAAGGGCTACAAGAAGGGCCTGTAGCTTTGTTGCTGAAAGGATCTGGGCTCAGGTCTGGCACTAGCATGTAGCTCCTGAGCAGCTGACAGTGATACCGCTGTGCCCCAGCTCTCCATCACCTGCATGGGTGTAGTGACCCTGTTTCATGTTCCTATTGGGAGGGGTATCTTACCTAACCCTCAGTTCTGCAAGGGCTGGGTGTCAAGGTAATTGTCTGGGCTCTTCCTATATTTATAGGAGGAGGGGAGACATTTACCTCTGATAAAAGAAGTGTCTAACACAACTGGGGAAAATTCCCCCTCTTATGTACATGGCTTTTTTTTTTACTTTGAAGGGAGCCCAAGTAACTAGCTCAGGCTCCAAGCTGGTTTTTAAACACTTGAAGTTAAGTGAGGCAATTCTACCTGCTGCAGCTGCTTCTTTTGTTGAAATTGTCAGCCCTTAACCTGGGGACTGTCTTCTGCCATCATGGACATTACTGTATGTCTAACATGGTAAAGTCATCATTGCAGATGGAGCCCCTACATGCAGCTGTAATATGAAAAATTGATAAAAAGCCTCTTAGAGCTGCTGACTGACGTTTCAGTGCCTGACAATGCTACCTTGCACCCATGTAAACAGACAGATAAGGCTGAGGGAGTTGGGGGCTCCAGGGAGACCTTATAGCAGCCTTCCAGTACTTCAAGGGGGCCTACAGGAGAGATGGGGAGGCAATCTTCATCAGTCAGTGTAGTGATAGGATGAGGGGTAACAGTTTTAATCTGAAAGAGGGTAGATTTAGATTGGATATTAGGAAGAAATGTTTTACTGTGAGGGTGGTGAGGCACTGGAACAGGTTGCCCGGGGAAGTTGTGGATGCCCCATCCCTGGAGGTGTTCAAGGCCAGGCTGGATGAGGCTTTGAGCAACCTGGGCTAGTAAAGGGTGTCTCTGCCCATGGCAGTGGGGTTGGTACTCGATGATCTTTAAGATCCCTTCCAACCCAAACCGTTCTATGATTCTATGCTTCTATAATGGATAACCTCTGGATATTAACCTAGCATAGGTTAAGCAGCCAGGCTCAGACACAAAAACTTGCTTTGGCAGCTTAACAAGCTGCTGCATGTCTACTGAAGAGTTCTTAACATCCCTCTGCTGATCTCATCCTCATCATCTTATATATGCTTATGTGCAAGGTGTGCACAGAAATGGAGGCCTCAGACTGGTGCACAGTGACTTGTTAAACCACATTTATCATGTGTGTCAGTCCACAGACAACCCCAGTCCAGATTTTTTTTTTTACTTGCATTTCATGGTGACATTGGGGATTTATCAAAATCTGCTGTGCAGTTATAAAGATTTTTGCTAAATAAGCAAAAACTATCAATATGTAGGGTATAGGAAATGGAGAAGAATGGCTATCATGAAAAAGTTTAGCATCTGTTCGATGAGTTTTCATGCATGATTTTGTAGGTAAAGGTTATCAGAAAAGTCAATACAATTGTACTTGCAAAACATGTCAGTTAAACCTCTTGACAGGTGCATTACAAAGCAGCAGAAGATCATTCAAAGCTGACCAGCAAAATTCTGTTGCTTCTGAAGGTAGAAATGCCTTGTCATGCTCCTGGGCTGCTTTATGAACCTGCTGGCCTGCTAAGCTGAAAGCCATCACTCTGCTCCCAGATGGCAGGAGTTGCATTTGGAAAGGCATGCACTGTCTCTCATCTCTGCAATGTGCCAGTTTGAAAATGTGCACTCTTTGAAAAGCAGGTGAATGAACATTGTTTTAAAATAGGATTTTTAAGCTGTAAAAGATGCCAGCTTGAGACTAATGGAAACTCAAGTCCTTTACTTACCTGTGGAATTTGCACAGTGTGGGTGCTGGCAATACTCACAGCACCCACACAGGTATTTCTCAACTCTCATTAGATGGAAGCCAGAACAACAGGTGCCTCAGGGTCCATTTCCATTCTCCTCAGCATGGATATTACAAAGTTGTTAATGCTCTCATCTCACAAGAAAATGCTAGGTGATTGCAAAAGAGGTCTGAGGAGTCTGTACTGCGCAGCGCTGGCAGCCTGCCAGCTGCCTCTTTGCTAGACACTGTGGTGGTGTCTCTATGCTTGGGTTCCAGCACGGCTGCTCCAGATGCTCTGCTCCTCATGAGGAGGTTGCAGTGCTTTCCCCTTCTTGTATGTCCCATCTCCTGTAGCCAGTCACCTTCCTTGTTCACAGATGTTGCATTCTACAGCCCCTCACCCTCGGTCTCCAAGCCAGTACGGAACAGAGTCAGCCCCACAGGGCTGCTGCCTGTGAGGGTTTTAAGTGTTTAGATCACCTCTTGAGTCAAACGTGGCAATTAGGAACAGGAGAAACATGCAGGCTTCATCAGGTTGAGAGATGTTGTCCTGATTTGAGTTGGGACAGCATTAGCTTTGTTTATAATAGCTAGTATGAGATGAGGCTGTGTGTTGGATTTGTGCTGAGAAGGTTGATAATATAATAATGTTTACAGTCACCAGGACAGTCAAGGACATTTCCAATGTCCCATGCTTTGCTGTTATGCAAGTGTGGAAAAAGCTAGGAAGGAGCATAGCCCACAATTACTAGTTTAGGATTTGACTTTAGGTTTAGGATTAAAGCCCAACTTGGCCAATTGTGGATGCACATCTATCTGAAATGATAAAACAGCCCATATGTATGTGCAGCACTGGATTTCTCCCATCTATTTCTGACCTTCACTCCCAACAGAGAGGTCTCCTCCCTCCATGTGCTTCAGTATGTTCTTGTTTCTGCTCCTGGTCTTTTCTCTTTTTGTTTTAATACAGCTAGGGAGATACTCCTATCTTATATGAGTGCCACAACCCTTTGTCAAGGGAGTGTCTAATTAGGTCTGCTGAACTGTCAGAACATCACAGCAGGTGATTTGTCTTGAACAGTAGAGCTGAAAACCAGATTTGCTTGAGCTGTCCCCTTGCCCAGGGACGCTCTGTTTGGAGAGGTTCTGTTCATTCTAATCCTGTTCCATCTATGCCACCTGAAACCTTTTCTTCTCTGTTTTATTACAGCTCTTATCTGAGTATGGAAGCAAAAGACCAAGAATAAGGCAATCACTCCCCAGATTCTCACCAAGATTCATAAATGGCACTCAAACAGATTCTCCCAAAAATCACAGCTGTACTTTGAGCTATTAATCTCTCAGGAAAAATATTTTTGTTCCTCTAATTTCAATCCCTTGATAGGTTCAATTGCCAGATGTAAAAGTTTTGAATTGAATATTTAGAAATTTTTATAAACTGGTGGGATTACTGAGCAGAAACCCAGCACAGTGAAGGCCATAAGGTCTACTCAGGAAGGAAAATCTTTATAAATAAGCATGTACTGAAAGAGAAAGCAAAACAACCACTACCTCAAGCTATGAATCAATGTGTTCCTCAGAGGTTAAGGCCCTGAATCAGTAAAGTCTTTAAGAATATCCTTAACTTTAAGTGACCCCATTGACTTCAGTTATATACGTATCAGTAGCTTGCTCAGTTGGGACTTTCTTTTATGAGCTGAAATAAATTTTTTTTTTTTGATTCATTTTTAGAATCTGGAATTTTGGCCTCTATGCAGTTTGCAAACAAAGTGCCTAGAAAAATGTAAAATCTAAGTAGAGAAAGCAAGGGTGGGAGTAAGCTAGTAACACTTCCCCCCTTCTATCAGCATGGGAAACTGAGGCTTAAGGACCTAATGGTTTATTTAGGGCCACACAAGTAGTATATGGCAAAACAAGGAAACAGATTCCGGTCTTCCAGGTCCTGCTCTCTAAATTTTAATCTTCTGGTGTATACCCTATGAAAATTTCAATCCTCCTGTCTCTTCCTTTAGACCTTCTGCTAACACCTGGGTAAGTGGAAGGGACAGCGGAGATAGAGTTAGCTGATGCTTTATTCGAGGGGACCAGGGATTACATCTTCTTCTTGCCCTGACATTTATTTAGAAACTTGAATATGATATGCTTGTGAAATAAGTATTTTTGCATAATAATATTTGAATTTCAAAGGAAGAGTGAAATATTTTATTTGGCTTATTCATTCACATAATTGTACCTGATACAGTGTTTAAAACCAAGCACATCAGCGAGTGCATTGCAGCTCATTTCATAGCACGGGAGTGCAAACAATAAGAAGCAGATCATTAGACCTCAAATAATTAAATACAAGTAGAAAAGTCGTAATAAAGAGAAAGAAAAAACTGGGTAAGTTTTCTGAAAAGGAAAAAGGTATAATTACTTCAGCCAAAGGGCAGCAATAACACAGACACTGACAAAATACAGGGATTTTACGTGCGTATTGACTCAGCCATACACAAAAAAAGTAATTATCTTAGCAAATGCCACATTATGCAATAATAATCAACCTACTGTACTGTACCTTTGAGGTACAAAACACCTTCTACTGAAAATCAAAGGCAGTTTTCAGAATAGTTAAGAGAAGAACTTTATGATTCTGTGATGATATGGCCACATATTTTTCTTTTTGCTTTTCTAACAATTGGAGCTGCTTGCTTATTCTTTTTGTTGTCACAAAACATTCTGGAGTGTTTCTACTGGCTTTTGGCAAAGTAGCTGCAGAGTTAGTATGGAAACTATTGGCACGTCCAGCTGAGGCACATCTGACTACCTCAGCTCTGAATGATAAGCTTGTAGTGTGAAATGAATAAAAAAGATAAAAGTAAGCTTATCTGTATACCTTAGCTCTCCTTTTTTCCATACCTCCTTACTGTTAGCAAAGCGTCTGGACTAATGACCAAAGGCATTGGAAGAAGCAACAGATGAATGCTCAGAGGGTGTTGAAATTTGTATCACTTGTGGGTGATGACCCCAGCATTAGCTAGAGAAGCAGGGGGAGACAGCATGTCTTTAGGATAAGCAGCCTTATGACTGCCGGTGGAAGTCATAGTTAGCCAGTTCTGTTTCCAAAATACAGATGTCACAGTAATGGCAAGGTATGCCTGATTGGTAGGGAGTGTATTAGCCTTATCAGCCTCTCCTCCCCACTCCTCCACACCCCGACTTCTGCTTTTTTATTTTTTTGGAACAGATGGATATTGTAATAGTTTAACTGAGGATGAGCCAATTTCAAACTCTACTTACAAGGGCTGTCTCAAACTCCTTGCCATCCTGGTCACTGCTAGGCTGGGAAATTTGGAAATGCCAACCAAATTCAGAATATTAACTTCTTTTGAAACATTGATATTCCTTCACTCCTTTGTATTGGTATCTTTGTCCTAATGACTGTAATCATCTTCATCTTAATTAGATTAGGAAAAAAACCCTCTGAAAACTGAGGCAAAAGAACCCCCTTCCTCCAGATGCAAAAGCCTGATGGATCCATTTACAACTGGAATGTAAATTGTGCATATCTGAGACAGGCTGTTTCAGCATTTGTATGCCTATGATGGATTTAAAATCTATTCTTGTATTTGAAAATTGCCTCATATACACCAGTTTACCCAAGACTGTGGGGCATAAGAAAATAATGTTATCTTGGTTCTGTAATTTGCATTACAAATCAGCTGCAAACATTTAAGGAGCTTTATTCCCAGTTGATATGATATGACAGAAAGAAAACACAATCTCTAAGCTCTTTGGGACAACTGGTGTGATTAAACTTCCTGACTGTGGCTATACTGTATGTTATGTGAATGCAATTTTGGTGGGTGTATTTCATTTTGAATGCGGTGGTACTAAGTAGCCTCTAGTATCATGTTTTTCATCAAAATTTCCAGTTTGTTCACAAGACTTTTTAAGGTGAAGAGGAGGCAAGAAACAGGTTCTTTTTCTATATAAAATTTAACATCTGCTGTATCTGTGGATAACAGGCTCTGAGGTGAACTGCTGAGTGTGCCACAGCAAACCTGGTAGAGTTAAGTGTGGAAAGTCAGTCTGAGCACCTGCTGTAATGGATTTGACCTCGAAGAGCACTACAGAGAGAAATTGCAGATAACCATCTGAACTGACTTCAGAAGCCTGTAGCCCTGACTCCTTGGATACCAAGAGAAAAGAGAAGGACTAAACAGGTGGAGTGATCAACCAGAAATACAAGGTTGAATAAGTGATAAATATTTGAAGTGTTGACAGTAGAAGAAAACAGAAGATCAGCACATTTCCCTACTTGATCTCGACCACATTAGGAAAATAAAATTCCATAAAAGATTACTTTATAAAAAAAAGATGTATATTAACATAACTGAGATGTGAAAGCAATGTGGGAACAATGAAGACATGCAGCTGGGAACATCTTAAGCACCTTTTCACAGCTAGCAATTACTGATTAAGAATACTAAGGAGAAAGGAGAAGCTACTTACATGGAGAATGAGAGTTGCATTCTCCCTGGTGGGACCTAATTCAAGGCTCCAGCCTTAAGTGCAGCAATGGTGGATCTGATGGGGCTCTGCCATGGACACCTCAAAAGGTCATCAAATGATGAAGCGTATGGGCTGTTAGAATAGCCATTTTCGGATCAAGTTTTTCTAGGGTGGAGTGGTGTACATTTTTGAGCATCGCATATTCAGAGGCTGCAACTACAGTAACTGTTCTTACTCATTAGTTCCTGGCAGGTGAAGAGTGAGAAGAGATGGTCTTAAGCACAGGAGGTGTAGATATGCAGAAATGAAAGCTGAGGGTGAAAGCTCAACTATCTGACTTATACAAAGATGTAAAAGGGCAAATATTTGAAACAGGAATGATTCTATCAGTTTGATTTTTCCAAAGTTACCTTGATAGTGCAAAAATCACTGTGCTTTAGAGCTTGTGGTCTAAAATGAGAGGATAAGACAGAAGACAGACACGAAAATGGAGACTAGGAGAGTCAAAAGAACTTCTGTGTTTTTAGTCCCAGAAAACACTGGGGCAGAAGTGGGAAGGTAGCTCAGCTCATATTATATCCACTACTTGTTTTAAAGGATGGTATTTCCATTCTGTTATTCTTCCATACTACATTTATTAGCAAAAATAGGCATTAGAAGGAGCTTTGGGGATCCCCTGGGAATCTGTTTTCTGTCTATTATGTTTTTATAAAGAGAGACAGAGAAAGAAAGAAGAATGTGTGCACATGTTCACTGCCACATCTGGTCTACAACATCCCAAGCCAGAATCAAAATAAGCCTTTAAAGAGAATATAGATAGTAGTGTATTTAGTTTTGATTTATTAAAATAGTTTTCAGACTGCAGTCTTATTTGTCCTGTGAGAACTGTACTCCCTGGTAATGGGAACATTGAATTTTCATGTGAAACATTTTAGAGAGCATATTTTTTTCCGCCTACAGGAGTGTGACAAGAATTTGTTCTTGTATGATGATGTGCAAGTTATTATAGCTGCTATGCTAAACATGTATTTATGATCACTGCTGGCACGGCTGCTGTGTGTTTTGTTTATGTTGTTACAAACCTACTTGTGACACATTATAAAAAATACATTCTTTTGTGGTAGTCTCACACTGAGGCAGAATAAATCACGCCTCCTACCTCTGCTCCAGCTTTTCTGATATTGCCACTTTGCTTTTCCTTACCTTGGAGCAGAAAGCTCCTGTGTGATTCTCGGTCCCATACCAGATGATGTCGAAGGCCTCATGAAAGGGCAAAAATAGATGCCTTAATACAGCTGTCAGAGAGACAAGCCCCAAACCACAGTATGAAGCAGCTACTGTCCTTCAATCAGAATAACCTGCTTTCATTAAATGCTAGTTTGGGAACAGTCTAGACCTGCTTTAAGCATGTAAGGAACAACACAATGAATAATTTCAAAAGGGGGAAAACAAAACAAAAATAGAAACAAAGCTTCCAAAATGAACAACAACTAGCCAGATTCAGTGTTAGACAAGTACTAGACAAGAAAGACTCAAGTCTTTCATTTTCCCTGCTCTTTCATATTAGCATGGACAAAAAAAAGACAGAACTGCTATCTCGGTGTGTGCCTTTATCAAAGGTACCTCTTTGTGATAGTGTTGGTTTTTATTTTTTAATGAAACCACTGTCAAATAATTGCATCATAATTTTAAAAGCCCGGAATTTAATATTTTTGCATTAGATTTGTTTCTTTTCACTTTCCAAACCAGCATTTTTCATTCTTGCTTAATAAGCAGCATTCTATGAGTATTTTTGACAGAGAAGCACTGTCTGCCTTGTATAGGAATGTTCATTATAGCCTTCCTTTTATTTGCTTGTCCATGTTCCCACTGACATCAGTGGTGCAAGACCAAACCCTTTTTTGTGTTATGTTTAAAGGATATGGGTTTATGCAACACCTGTAGAGGAAAATACAAGGTGGGGTTGTTTTTTTTTTTGGTGACTGAGATTTACACAGATGTGTGTTTGCAAGACTGGTGTCTTTGTGTTTAATCTGCTTTTATATAATAAGAAAAAGTTCTGTGAAAACAGTTCCAAACTTAATGTATTTTGGATATTTTATTGACTTCCCCAATAGCAGATATTGCTATGAATTAATCCAAACCAACTATTACTGGAACCTGAGAAAGAAATGATATGAACTTTAGTGGCCATCATAGTAAAGCTAACATTTACTACCTGTTATCACAGGGGGTTTTAAGCTTTTCTCTTAATCCAGGAAAAAAACATTTCTAATAAGCAAACATTTCTAATAAATTGCACCCATATGTTGTGTACCACTGGGCTGTAGTTTTTGGTTGATGCTGAACTTCCAGTGGCACGTATATACTGACTCTTCAGAAAACAGCTGGTTATGAGGCATTTTGTTTCATTATGCTTTATTGTTTTGACTCTCCTGTGGTATTTATCATTCTGAGGAACATAGCTGAAGATATAGGTCAATGACCCCTTTATACGTTACAGTCTGACACACTGCTCCATGGGGATTAGCTACCTAAATGGCAATTTTATTCATTAATTCTTTTGTGTCTCTATTCTGAATCACTTCTTTATAAGGCTATGGAAGTAAAAAACTAAGGTCAGCAAAATTTTGTTTGGTCAAGTCCTTTTAGGTAATTCCTTGCGGTATAATAAAAGGGTACTTTTCATGCCATGCAGCACAGCAGAATTCAGTAGAGAGAAACTGAGGGAAAGAAGGAAGCACAAGCAAACCACAGAGCAGGAAAACTGTTTAACATTCTCAAATTTCCTTTGACATTTCGTGCTGACAGAAAACCCTGTGTTAAATATGTTTGTGCTGATCTGCTGTGAAAATTCACTGTTCGACAGCTTCCAGAGTTCCTCATCTCGTACCTATGGTGTGCATACCTACACCTCTGACCATTGGGCTCCCTTGCAGAGTGTGGATGGTTACTGAGTGGCTCAAAGACATTTAAAGGATTTTGTAAACTCTGTTTCCAAGGTGAACCTCTACTTCTAATCTCCTCGTGATAGGAAATTGTCATTTTGTCATGCCATTCATGAGAGGCAAAGTTACTGGACTCTGTGAATCAGCAAATGAGTGAAAAAAATTCCCAACACTAGCAATAACTGTGGGGTCATAAGAATAAATAACACTGCATAATATGCTTTATTTTGACAAATATTATTTTGTTGTATTTTGAAGTAGCAACATTTGGCAATATAGTGATTCTTTTTTTTTTAGGTCGTGTTGGCTGGCTGATTTTGCTCAGCTGCTTTTTTAAGTAGTCTCATTTTAACACTCTTGATGATCTCCACTGGTTATTTCCTTTAGAAATTATTCACAGCTTAATGCTAATTCCAAGACAATGTACGTTTTAAAGAGAATAGAATGCTACCACAGCATCTGCTATTAGATCTCTGCTAACAGGAGCACATGGTGAAGATTACTGGAACTTAATTTATTGGTTATGCAATCGATCCCTGTGTTTATAGTCTGAGTAATGAGTCAGTGTTTCTGCATAGTCATATATTAACTACACTTAGAATATGATGAGATAGGAGAGCATAGTGATACAGTCACAAAGGCTGTATCTAGCTTAGGGAAGTTTGGAAACCTCTGGATAGCTCAGAGTGTTAGCTGAATCTGTCACCCTCCACATTTTTTTCAGTTAAAGTTGAAATCTAGAAAAGCCCCTTTGAGGCATGCATGACTGAATACTGGCACTATGGGTTTTTTCTAATTCTTAGTTTAAAAGAAAACCAAAGTGGGTTTTCTGTGCAATCTAGGAATATGAATCTGTCAAGACATGCCAATAAAGACTGAGTCATGGACAAAGCAGTCTAACCAAACTCTGAAGCTGTCTGAAAGCACTGGGGTAACTTCAATACCTGCAATACCTCATCCTCCTGCAAACTCCATTTGCCTGCAGATGCCCTATAGTGTCTCTCAGATATGCATGGAATTGTGAAATTTGTTGTTCCAGCGTGATGTTAGTTAGATTTAGCTTTTTTGCTCAGACGCCGTTTAATGCTGATGAATCAGAAGTTCACTTTGCTAAAGCATCCAAAAAATAAAGTTGCTGCACTAAATTGCCATCCGGCTCCCACTGAAGTAAAAATTCTGGTTTGTTGCCTACAGATTACTTAGCCATACAAAAGCTGAGGAGGAAAGGCACTTTACCTTTTGGAAATTGTGGAAAAGAAGCCAACTGGATTCCCAGGTTGACCTCCTGGGGTCTCAGCAGGCTGGTACTCAGGGGCTGTTGTATGCTCTACCTTTCTACCAACTTCTGCAAGGCTAGCAAAACAGCAGATCTGCCTCCATTTAGCTCTGCTTCATCTGTGTCTCCTGGTCATTGCAAACAAATGAAAGCCATGCATGTTTTCTTGCACATTTTTGGCATGCAGACAAAGTGCAAGGAGGGGGGGATAATTAGGCTCCAGGGTGGTACCTCCCTCTAACATCATAAATCAGTTATTTAGCACTGAATGCAATAGCATGTCAATAAAAATGCCTGGAAATAGAATTACAATAACCAAACTTGTTTTCATAAGTTGTTTACCATAAGTGAAATAAAAGACAGAAAGAAATGGAAAATGTGGTAACTGTGCACTGAATTGATTTGTATAGTTTTCAGTCCTCTTTCAGAGTTACCCAGAAGTTTTCTACTGTATTTCCTCCTGACATGTCTGTGAACGCTCTATCTAAAAGCTCATACTGTTTTTTTCCTGTATTTCTTTCCTTTTCTCTCTTGGCTGAACCTTTCTGCTAGAGTATTGAAACTTGGCAGTATAAAAACTTCAGAAAATAAGGCTGACTTTTCGTCTCCTAGCCCTTTGCCAATTTAAAAATGTGAACAAAATATTTGATTATTTACTGTGTGTATAAGTCAGACTTGCTGGGCTGCAACTAACCTCACTTGAACTGCAGCATGGTGGAGGGGTTTTCCTATCGATCAGCCACAGGGGGCCTAGACTCAGTGCAAAGAAGTCTGCTGAGGGTGGGTATCAGCACCTTTGCTAGCTGTAATCTCTACACAGCTCTTATGATGACTGATATCCAAAACCATCAGAGAATCCTTTCAGCCATTTATGTATGAATCAGCAGTGGCAGTCACATGTGAGTGGATGCTGTAATTTTTTTTAGTCGCATAATATTCCAGCAAAGCAATGCTTTCTGCCATATCATCCTTATGATAGGAAGGCTTTACTTCTGAGAAGCACCAGGTCAAGGGATGGATGAGTACTGGCTCCCAGAGAAAGGCTGAACTACTAAAGATATTTTCTGCAGCTCTCTAGGTTTTCCTCAAAGTTACATTATTTTTCTAGATTATTCCAGTGATAACATATATAATTATTTGCTGGGGAAACATCTTTGGGGGAAGGACAGATCTTGCCATCTGGCCTGGAAACTACAAAATGCTTTAAGTGCTGCATACATGCTGAATAACCCTTAATGTTGAAAACGCATAATCATCCTACATGGTAATTTTTTTTTCCTGTGACTGCCATATAAAACTGTGTAAAAAGGGAAAAAGCCTTTCTTCTCAGCATTAGGGGTAGACTTTGCATTCTTATCCTAGATAAATTTCATTGAAGTCAGTGGAGAGGGACAGAGAACTGCTGGAGAGAGTCCAGCGCAGAGCCACGAAGATGATGAAGGGAATGGAGCATCTCCCTTATGAGGAAAGGCTGAGGGAGCTGGGTCTCTTTAGCTTGGAAAAGAGGAGACTGAGGGGTGACCTAATTAATGTTTATAAATATGTGAAGGGTGAGTGTCAGGAGGATGGAGCCAGGCTCTTCTCTGTGACATCCAGTGATAGGACAAGGGGCAATGGGTTCAAGCTGGAACATAGGAGGTTCCACTTGAATATGAGAAAAAACTTCTTTACAGTGAGGGTGACAGAGCACTGGAACAGGCTGCCCAGAGAGGTGTCTCCTCTCTGGAGTCTCCTTCTTTGGAGACATTCAAAGCCCACCTGGATGCGTTCCTGTGTGATCTGATCTAGGTGTTCCTGCTCTGGCAGGGGGATTGGACTAGATGATCTTTCGAGGTCCCTTCCAATCCCTAACATTCTGTGATTCTGTGAGTTCTAGTTGCACAAACACCATACAGTATGAGTGTAGGAACTTCTCCCTTCTAGTAAGTGAGTTGCATGTTCAGAGTCTCAGGCTCAAATACAGTTATTTAGAAATTAAATCTATTCCATATGTATATTCTGGCATATCAGGATAAGAATTTTACCCTTTGTTGCCTTTCATCCAGGGAAAAAGAGGGCTGGAGAGATTGCTTGAAAAAATATGACATAAGAAGCAAAGCAAATGGGTTTAGTGGAGATGGTGGTGTAAAACCCAGGAGGCATATCATTGAGTCATGCTGTGCTAGAATTAGATTTTAAAATTGTTTCTGTCATCTTATGAAAGCCCACGACACTTTGTTCTGAATATCCTAAAGCTCTTATAACTTCTGTTCAAAAAAATTTGTCTGTCCTCATCCTTGCTCCTGCAGACGTTCCTTCATGCTAAGAAGTTGATATAATTTTGTCATATTTCATTTGAATAAATAAATGTCCTCTTTCCTTACCTGACAGAACAGAGGCTTCTAAGTCTGGGAGTAGCTACCACGACCAGTTAAAAATTGTTGCAAAATGCACTGGAACTGTATGCAAAAGTTGCTATCTGTTCAATTGGACTGATTTCTCCATCTGGTGCTGCCAATTAATTTGCTGAATTTAACCTTTCAAAATGTCATTCTTTGCCCCCTCTTAAGGATAACTAACTAATACATTTTCCCCTCTCCTGACTTCTTAAAAGCTACTGCCCTTTCTGTGGCTGTAAGAACTTCTCAGGATGATTGTGAAAAGGAAAAAGTACATTGCAAAAGCAGCTTCCCTCCTGGGAAGTGAATGATATTTTTTTACCACTTGAA
Organism: Syrrhaptes paradoxus; assembly: GCA_013400615.1. Taxonomy (NCBI): domain Eukaryota; kingdom Metazoa; phylum Chordata; class Aves; order Pterocliformes; family Pteroclidae; genus Syrrhaptes; species Syrrhaptes paradoxus. Next base: position 31,872 of record VZTO01020011.1, on the reverse strand, counting down.
GTAATTGTGATGTAATTAATTTAGTGCATTTAATCACCTCAAAATATGAAAATGCACTGAAAAAAATTGTTCAAATGCCTGTTTAAAACTAATTAATGTCTGCCCAGGACATGGTAGTCCTATTGACATCTTGGTTTAATGAGTATTATGAATCCTTTCCAGTCTAGAAAAAAAATTATCTGTCATGCTGATGTATCTGTAGACTCTGTATTTTTCACAGTTATGAATCTTGCATTATGTTAGGAGTCTACAGTTCTTTCTTCTTTCCAGAGACATTTCACTCTTAACTGTGAAGACCATTAGTATTTCATTCAGAGAACTATGAAAAATGATGATACTAAATGTTTTACAAATTGGCTTTTATTCATCCTATTTACCATAATGCAGAATGATGTGATTAGTAATGATTTTAACAGTCTTCTAAGAAGGTGTCATGTATCAGTTTTGTTGTGTGAATTAGCTGTTATGGTAATTATAGCATGTCAGTCATTCCCTGGAATGTTGTAATAGATCAATTATGTAATTTATCTGTCTTGTTTCTTTACTTATTTGTTTCTCTAGTAATTGTGAAAATATTGGTGTTACCACATGCAGTTAGTACTTATTTTTTCTGATCTATTTTGCAAACAATATTCTGTGAAGTGTTTTGTTACATTTTCTTATGAAAATGGGATCATTTCACTCAGTTCCTAAGTATATTTTTTTGCATTTTTAAAGCAAATGTTCACATTTTATTGTGTTCTTTAAAAGCACAAGTTTGTCAGTTACAGTTTTTCTCTGGCACAGTAAAGCACATCTGAACTGGAGATACTTGCTGAGGGAAATCTGAGAACTGTGGCAAGGTCCATGTCTCTCCAGTTTTAACTACAGTCTGTAACCATTGGGTAGCTGCCCCAATTGCCCTCTGATTTTTGGCTTCACAGTATCCTAACTTTAAGAAGAAATGGAGAAAGGTTCAGTTTTTAAACTTGTGGTTTGCTTCATGCTTTGGTACAAGGTCCACCACTGCCCAGCTCTTACGTGCCCAGAGAACAGCTGCCAGCTGAATTTTGGAGCACCCAGGCTTGGCTGTGTTGAAGGGTAAATGCTTGCCACAATTCCTCATACTTCCCTTACACCAGTCTTAAACAAAGATAGATCTGAATCTTTCTGAAAGAGTGTCTAACTGAGTTATCTGTATAAATATAGGGCAACTATATCCATACAAATTATTCCAAGACATATCCTGTCCTGAATTTTTTCCCCACAGAACTTCACAGCTCAGTTTTCTGAAAGTGACAGGATTTGATTAAAACCGTATTTATTTATACTTCTGGAAAATACTGAAAATTCTTGTAAAGGTTTGATTTAGGAAATATGCAACCTCTATAAGAATATTTGTGTTCAGAATAACTGGCTTTCACTTGAGGTTTAGGCAATAATTTTTCTGGACAAATGTACCTGCTAAGTGGTAATTCTGTTTGCGAGTCCTTAATTATCTCTCAAGACAGATGATTGTAACTATGCAGCAGGTAATGGCAAAATTATTTAAAGGTAACATTATACTGCTTCAGTGGAGATCATCACTAGGAAAAAGCAAACAGTTTCCAAAAAAGAAAATCCCAATGTACCCTTGTAAAACAAAAGCAAAACTAAATTTTAAACATCTTAGATCCAGTCTCCAAGATGCTTCAAGCCCTCTTTTGCTACCACAGTAAAACATGTCTGTGGACACTGAAAAGTGGCGTTATCTTGTGAACCAGGGTTGTTGCCAACAAATATGTGTACACTCGTATTTGTGGAAAGCTGAGTCCACTCTCTAACCCAAATGTGTCTGCCAGGCCCAGTAATCACGGGCAAACACACAGCCATAAACAGATTAAGGCCAACTCCCCACCAAGGCTGGAGGCAGCCAAGCATGCTCAGCCCATCAGCGCTGCTCTCAGCTCTTGCTCAGCTGGGGCACAGCAGATCTGGCAAAGGTGGCTGTCCTGCTTCTTGAGCCATGAGCAGATATTTAAAGCATTTAACAAATGCTTTCAACCATAGCTACAACTAGGCCCATGAGAGAAATGAGTAAGGATGTGGGTCACAGAGTTTGTTGTGCTTTAACTTGCTTTTAACCTTAATCAGCCAAAAAGACCAAGTGATTTTTAAAGGATAAAGGTGTTTCTGGGAGGCAAAGGGAGAGGTTATACTCTCCAGTCCTTCAGACCCTCGATCTAGAAGGAACTAAAATTCCCCAAATTACCCATTGGTAAACTGGCAGATACCAGTCTGTACTAAAACCTAGTAACTTTTTATCTCTGAAGTCCTTTACAAATAAATACAGTAAGAAGATTAATACAAACAACAGTTGAGACTGCTTGTTTCCGATGTTAATCACTGGCTGTGATTTTACAAGAAAAGAGATGGCAGTGCACTGTACCTGCATGAGCGGTTGTGGCTGTTACCCAGATGAATGTGCCCTTAGGCTGCCTTTTACCTTGCGAGAGTCGTGTCACCTCACACGGGTGGAAGTGATTGCTGAAACACAAGAAAAGATCAGAAATAAAGTTACCTTTGTTGCAGTGTTTATGAGGTTCTTCAAATTAATAAATGACAAAATACAATGACAGACTACATTAAGTGGTGTCCTCAGCCAGTGCAAATGTGATAATTACTGGTGTCACGCTGCTCTCTCTGAACTCTGTTGTAAGAAGGTTTAAAGATTATCAGCTTTGGTCTGACAATGGTTTGTGTCTATTCAATTGCCATTATTGACATTATCTCAATGTCACTCCTAATATGACATTATTTTAAAAATGTGAAGTTAGAAATTTTCATGGATGTTGCTTTACGTTGGTGGATTCTTCAGTATTGCTGTTGCATGTCTGATAATACATATGTGGCACTTTTAAATGATTTCTCACCAAGGAACTACTAGGAAGCGGATGCCATTAACTCCTTTTTGAAAATGTGAAATTTGGGGTCCAGAGGAATAATGTATCTTAAGAGGATTCAGTAGTAGAGACCAAAATAGGAGTTAGGTTTCTCAGCTTCTAACTCAGTATCTGAAAGTGGTAATGCTGCCATGATTTAGCATAGGCTGCAAGTGGTACTGGCAAGTATAGTTACATAACTTTCTGAAGGAAAACACAATACACATCCAAATGTATTATCCAAGGAGGACAAAAAGGAATACTTTATGATTGTATCATGGTGTGGTGGGTTAACCCTGACTAGCTGCTGGGTGCCCTCCAAGAAGGACTGAGGGAGAAAATACAATGAAAAAAGCTCATGAGTTAAGGTAAGGACAGGGAGATCACTCACCAGTTACTGTTATGGGCAAAATAGACTCGACTTGGGAAAATGAATTTAATTTATTGCTAATTAATAACAGAATAGGATAGTGAGAAACAAAACCAAAACTAAAACCACCTTACTCTTACCCCTCCCCTTCTTCCTGGGCTCGAATTCACTCCCAACTCTTCTACCTCCACCCCCCACAGCAGCACAAGGGGATGAAGAATGGGGGTTGTGATGAGTCCATAAGACTTTGTCTCTGCTCTTCCTTTCTCCTCACACTCTTCCCCTGCTCCAGCGTGGGGTCCCTCCTGTGGGAGACAGTCCTTCAGGAACTTCTTCCCATGGGCTGCAGTTCTTCAAGAACTGCTCCAGTGTGGTCTGTTCCTCTTACATTTTCTCACTTCTCTCTCACAGCTGCTGTGCAGCACTTCTATCCTTTCTTAAATATATTTTCACAGAGGCTCTACTAATGCCACCGATGGGCTCAGTTTTGGCAAGTAGAAAGTCCATTTTGGAGCTCGCTAAAACTGGCTCTGCCTAACATGGAGGCAGATCCTGCTGTCGTTTGAACAGAATCCATCCCTGCAGTTTCCCTTCTACCAAAACTTCGCCAGATAAACCCAATGCATATAGCAAAGAAATAAGCGAGGTTCAGCCTTTACTCCCAATGATTTGTTTTTGTTTTATTTTGTTCTGTCTAGAAAAATTATCATCTTTAAAAAGGATATGTGGTTGAAACCATCTTCTTAACTTTAAAAATACTGTTGAAACATAAATGGAACAAAGACCGAGTGAATTGCAGCTGCCCCTGTGTTTCTTGACAGACCTATAGAAAAACTACTGAAAAACTTTTCTTTGCAGGCTGGAAAAATTTCTGTTTCCCCTTTCCTTGGTCTTAACAATGTCTGAGGTATTAAAGCCCAAAGTATGTTTGCTTTTAGGCAGTGAGCAAACTGAAAAGAACTGCCCCAAGGCTGAGAAAATTCTTTAGAAATTCACAGGCATCAAGGAAAAATGTTTTGCAGTTGTAAGGACAGCAGTTAGTTGCTCTAAGATGTCACTGTAGGCCTGCTCCAGAGGAGAGTCTAAATATATCTGACAGCTCAGATACTCAGTACTTGCTACTTCTTCAGTAAGCAGCAGAATAGCTCCATACAGACCTGGCACTGAAGCTATAAGGAGTTTCACTTCTCTGCACAGGTTTGTAACTATAGTCGTCAAGAACTAACCATGGAAAAAGAGAAAATACATTGTAGTTCAATATTTATCTTATCTGACTACAGTAATCAAACATGAAATTCTAGTCTTTTGCATAAAAATTTTTACAGATTGTTGTCCTGACAACTCTTACATCTATTGCTTGCTTTTATCATACTTTTTGGCAATATTTTTCTCCAATAAACAAAAGAATGTTCTGCCTTGGTTTTGCATTTGTTGACAATTTAATTTCCTCATATATTTGCTCGCTGTACGAGAGTTTATTAGGATCTGGAATAGTTTCTTTGTCAAGTGTTGATGTGTAGAAATAGCTTCTCAAATTAAAAATAAAAAAAAAGAAGGATGTTTGTTGTCTCTTATAAAGCAACTTTCAATCTCAATTGTCTCAACTAAAAGAAGAACCAGGTCTCATCCAGATGACAAATGAGTCTGATGTGTTTCCTATCCACATGAAAAAGGATGCTAAGAAAAAATTGAAGTTGAATCCATCAGCTGCACACAAATAGTTTCCACTTTGGACTTCAGAGATATTGGCTTGTGGGATTTGCAGAAGGATATGCAATCAGCTGTCCTCTTGAGCAACCTTGGGCAGTAAACATTAGCACCACAGTGTTTAGTTGGTTTCGTCAGCTACTATGTTAACCCCTTGAAAGCCAAAAAAAGCTGAAGATCCCCATCCCACAGGAATCTCAAGTTTAATTTTGGAATATCATTATTTATCCTACAATAATTATGACTGTTAATTCAAAGAAGAAAAAGCTACTTAATTCCTAGATTTCAGGTTAAAATATATATAACAAAACTTTAAAGGTCACACAAATTTTTTATGTAAAAAGATTGAGTTTGGAGGGAATAGCCTCCAGGTTTTGCTTTGTACAAAACTGAGCAATATAATTTAGAGGAATAGAGAAAAATGTAACAAAAATGCTATCAAAAATATTTTTAGTTACCTCATAGGAGGCTTGAGTTCCAGTCTTTAATCTGAATTTGTTGTGGGAAATCTGAACCTGCATCTTCACTGTCCCAGGTGAGATTTCAGAGATTGTAAAAGTTCCTATCTCTGACTTCATTATGACTGAGAAAGAAATTAATTTAGCTCCTCAGGGAAAATCCTGTTTTCTTTCAGCCTAAATTAAATTGTTTGCAATGACAGAAATTTGCAATGACAGACCCTGTAATTTTTTTTAACTTCAGATTAATCACTTTTTTCTCCCTTCTCTACATTCTTCCTAAGGCATTCCCCAGATGTGGCATTTGAGGGGTTGTTCAGAAACTTTGCATATTCCTATAATGTAAGGTAGATGGCCTCTTACTCCTCTCTGCTTAATTGTTCTGAGGACCATCCTGTGGAGGAGAGCCCCATCTGCATCTATAGTTCTTGTCCCTAGAGCATTTTCAGACTCAGCAGAGTATGAGCCCTCTTAGTTACTGACTCACAGTAAAGCAGGATGTAACTTGTGAGGCTGCAGCCATGAGTTTCTGGCAATGTCTTGCCATGCTGCTGCAGGAGACAGCTGGGTGTTGAAGGCCACAATGACTTCTATGACAGCTCAACAGCTACATTACAAAACCATACTTTTGTCTATATTGCTGAGAAATCTTGAGCCTGATTGTCCTTGTTGGTTTGTTGGAAACTCCCTTGTTTCTAAGTGTCTAATGTTAGATCTAACCAATATTATTTTAAAGTAACAAGATTTCACTTCTTTTTATCCAACAAAGAAGTGGGTGAATGCAAAAGAACAACTTCTGTACGACACAAGACAAAACCATAGGAATTTCATCAAACCAACCCTACTCTAGAGGCATGCCTCTGACAGCAGCCAATATGTTTTCCAGAGGATGGTAGAAGAAACTCCACTATGTTAGCATGGAAAGAGGTGAAAAGTAAATTGAGGAAGTGTATATAAAAATCTTTTTATCATAAAATTTTCACAGCTCTAAATATCTAGTGACAAATGAGTTTGGGGAGGTCAGAATAAGAAAAACGCTTCTTTTGAGGTTCCATCAAGATAGCGTCTCATTGCCTTCAAGCAGTCATCAAAGAGCAGCAAAAATCTGTCAGTAACTCTTGACCACTAAAAAGATCTAAAAACTCCTTTGTGCTGCATTTCATAATTATTCCAGGATAATTGTTTATCTAGGAATGATGTACTCTTTTCTTCTTTGAATTGCTGTAAATACTTTCAGTGCTTTTCTATGTTCTAGGCATGTGCCAGTAAATGGATTGTAAACAGCTATAATATCAAATACATCAAGACAAACCCAATCAAGACAAAATATCCTCAAGGAGCATCTGCTCACAAAATGTCACGTCTGTTGATCTGTATCAAATGGGTTTGCCTACATTTCCCTTACAGATGAACTAATTTATTTCTGTTAAATCTAACGTCAGACACTCCCACTTGCTCATGAAATGCAATGCTAGTTTTCTTCTGTCCTTCGAAGTAAACAGAGTTTTCAATGTGAGTACTGTAATTTCCTTTTAAATAACATTTCTGAAGTTTTAGCCAATGTTGTGCCTGAAACCAGGACACCAGTGAACAATTTAGAAATCAGGAAGAGTCTTCAAATGTTTCCTACAGCATGAAGTGGCTGTAGAACTACTCTGTAGGGCACAGCTGAGGATTTCCAAAGTATAGCAATAAAGCTGATTTACCTCCTATCATCTCTTTCACATAAGGAATTTTTCAAAGGTACAAGAAGCAAAAAAGTCCATTTTATTAGATCCTGGACAGGTTGGCTTGGTTGTGTCAAGGGGGGAAAAAAAGAGCTAATGAAGTTATTAACCTGAAGGTTTTGTTCATAACAACATTTGAACTGCTTCTGTGTAGTTAATATTTTCAGGAAAAGCTTGTGTTGGTTCTTATTCTAAATAGGTTAATTATCCTCAAAAGATTCCTGGTCTAGCCTTTTTCTCAGTGTTATGTTTTAGTGAATTAACTCATGATTTTATTAGTGCTCTGGGACANGGGAAGTGGTGGAGTCACCATCCCTGGAGGTGTTCAAGAAATGTGTAGATGTGGTGCTTAGGGACATGGTTTAGTGAGTTAGGTGGTGTTGGGTTGTTGGTTGGACTTGATGATCTTTGAGGTCTTTTCCAACTTGAATGATTCTGTGATTCTAAAGCAGAACATTGTGATAAATATTGCAGAGAGTTGTACATTCAGGTCTTCAATGTGCATTTCAGTAATATCAGAATGTTTTTTACTTGTATTTTTTTAGTATTAATTTAGTTTTTCTGTGTACAATTTGTGCTTCAAATCTTTCCTCCACATGCAGATTACACTGATTCTCAGTGGTCCTTCCAGGACATGTTGGCTATTCCCTTGGTAAGACATTGTTTAATCCTTGGTTAGTCTTGCTGCACTAAATCTAGGAGACTTTAGAGCCATAAATCTGAATGCTGATGAAATCCTCAGACAGTTCCATTTGTATTAGGAGTATGCACATTGTTAATGTTGGCTCTTTCTATCTAGGTTGGGGCAGTTTGCACATGTTGCTCATTCGGCTTCACAAATAAGCTTTAACTGACTGGAAAATAAGAGGACACGCTATTTGTGACTGATTACTGGGAATCTCACAGTACTGAAACTGAACTGACTGTGAAAGATATAGTCTAGTAGTTGAAGCTGAAGATAAGAGGTGGAGAGATCTGCAGCTTTTGGACACGCATTTATGGTATATCCTTAGTGAAAAGAGATTTTGTGAAGTTAATTATAACTATTTTTATATTTCTCCTAAAAATGCTCTAGTACTAAAATATTGAAAAGGGAAAAGCACATAAGTATGACAGCTTTTAACACCCTTGCAAGGTCTTTAGTGGTTCTTCAGAAAAGAAAGATTTCTAATCTGAAAATTGTAATCAATAATATGTATATTTTACAGTTTCGTGGTTGTCTTATCCGAACTCCCAGTAGATATTCTTACTTTTTCTCTGATGAGCTATTGACTTTTCAGTCTCACTTGCATCTAGTAAATGTTTGATACTAAAGCAGCACAAACAATATTTCATTTTTTAAAAAGCTTGCATGGTTGTAACTTGTTAAAACCTAAATATTCCTATAATTATTTTTTTTTGTCAGCAATTTGTGGCAACAGTTTGCCATATCAAACATTATCAAAACCTATCCTGAGCTTTGCTGCCTTATTTTGTTAACTAGCTTTGCTCAGTAGTTGTCATTGCTACATGGAGACTGACATCAGAGTTAGATTGATCCTCGCACTTAAACAATTAACTAGCAGCTAGGTTCTTCCTTCTGAATGAAATCTATCAGGCCACCAAGATAGTTCCAAGTGTTGTTCAAAAAGTCACCCATTTATTCACCAGAATAATAACTTCACACAAGAGCAATTTCTGCTAACTGTCTTCTCTATAATGACTTACTAGACAAAAAAAAATGTATTTGGTTTAACTGCTCTCTGAAGGCCAGATGTATTCTCCTGTCCCTTTATGAAACACAATGCAGTTACTCTTGAATAGAGATTCTCCACTTGGGAGGGCATGCTCATAGTGCCACCCTTCCTTTGAGATTCAATGACTGGCTGAAAGTTTGGAAAGAGAATGTGTCTGGCAAGACCCACCCTAAGACACTGTGCCCATGTTTTAGGCCAGGCTTGCACGGACTTCTCCTTTCAGGACATGGAAGTGTTGTACTTCTGTAGTTGGAGCAATTCCACAACTCTGAGATAAGGAATAAGAGCTAAGTCTTAATGCAGTACAGGCCTACAGAAGCTCTGCAAATTTAAGTACAGTTGGACAGAAATCTCTCTACATACTCTTTGTAATTCCTTGAGGGGACATACTTCTAGTATTGATGGAAAGAAGTATTCACTAGTGTTCATTGTATCTCTAAGAAGTCTGTAAGTAGCTTATATAAATACTTGATTAAGTTATGCTCAGCCTTAATAATTGCTTATTTGAGAACACCCTGTAATGTTCTCTTATCTGATGTGTTGTAATTAAGACTTATTTTAAAATAATTGCATTTATCCTCACTTGTCTGGGTGTTACATCTTGCTGATACAAATTTTAGATGTTTCAGTATTATCATGTGAAAGGCTGCTTCCAGACCTACAGTATTAAATATTAACTTAATTCTCTATTCAGGGAAAAGAAGTTTGTGGTTGTTTGGTTGGTTGGTGTTTTGTTGTTGTTGTTGTTGTTGTTGTTGTTTGTTTGTTTGTTTTTAAATCTGGGTAATCACAACAGTTTCAGAAATGTGTAATATTCTCTGAAAGTTATTTGATATTTTATTGAACTCAGAGTCCAAAGTCGTATTCTCTCCTTCCATAACTGAATAGAAAAAAGAATACTGAAAAATGAATGTCGTTAGAAGCTTTCTACAAAAGGCAGGAAATTTTGGGGGTTTCTAGTTAGTGTGTGACTGAATGTATTTTTCATTAAAAGACTGGGTTATTTTCATGATAAATAATTATAGAAAATGTTTTGCTCTCACCGTTGTCAGCCACCATTCACAGATTTCCATTCGGCTGCACTAATATTAAAAGGATTTCTGGAGCAATTCCACCCATTAATGGAAAACTAGCAAACATTTATCTGCAAAGGGTAAAAGTTCATAACTGGAAACAGCTAAGGCAGGATGGGGCCTTCAGTGTGTTTGTTATCGTATTGTTTTGGGTATATCAACATTTGTGGCATCTTACATCATGCTAGGTAATTTGAAAAGTTCGTAACTTTTTTGAGGTAAACACTTCACATTTGGATTGGAAAGTGGCACTTTTCACAACAAACAGCTTTCATATTCCTTCCTAAGTAGATGAGGAGAAGAAGACCCCTCTCTCTTTCCAGTGCATCTATTTATAAAGAAAAATGCTTTTATTTGGAATGTAGGTGTCGGAGAAATGGTTTTAAAAGCTTTCTAGACTGACTTGAACAGAAAAGCAGACCTCTTTATTGATTACTTAGTGTTTAAATCAGTTCATACATTTTTAATGCATTCATCAAAGTTTACATTGTAAGAACTGAATCCTGGAAACATATTTCATCTTGCTAAACCTATGAGAAGGGGATTTTTGTAATAGTTTCTGTCTATTAGCTTTTTATCTGACTCCCCTATAAAAAAGCTTAGCCTTCAGAAATAGAGGTTTTCTATTCACCTACTCTATGCATCTGTTTATTTAAATTCTTTTATTAATTAGAACTCAGGATTCAAAATCAGAAAGAAGAGGTTTTCAAAAGTCCTTCCTGAACTTCATTAAAACACATGAATCAACAGTACTGGGATTTTGGCAGGACACTGGCTCCACAAGCTGGGGCTGCTTATTCTTTTACCTGCCAAAAGTAGTAAGCCATCATGCAGTTAATAATTAAGCAAATGTATAGCACACAAACCTCTAAAATGAAATAATTATCTGAAGCGTGTGTTTTGACCAGTCTCCTCCATGCACTATTTATTTTTGAATCAGCTTGATGGGCGTTTCCACAGATTCTGAGAGAAGATGGGGGCAGAATTTTGGCTTCTTGTGGTGGGTTGACTCTGGATGGATGCCAGGTGCCCACCAAAGCTGCTCTATCACTCCCCCTCCTCAGCTGGACAGGGGAGAGAAAATATAACGAAAGGCTTGTGGGTTGAGATAAGGACGGGAAGGGATCACTCAGCAGTTACCATCATGGGCAAAACAGACTCAACACGAGCTAAAAAATCAATTCAACTAAATCAGAGTAGGATAATGAGAAATAAAACCAAATCTTAAAAACATCTTCCCCCTGCCCCTGGCTTCTTCCTGGGCTCAACTTTGCTCCCAATTTCTCTGCCTCCCACCCTCTCAGCCGTGCAGAGGGGCAGCAATGGGGACTGCAATCAGTCCACCAGACATTTCTGTTGCTCCTTCCTCCTCAGGGGAGGGCTCCTCACTCTCTTCCCCTGCTCCAGAGTGGGGTTCATCCCAAGGGAGACAAGAACTTCTACAATGTGAGTTTTTCCCACAGGCTGCAGTTCTTCATGAACTGCTCCAGCGTGGGTCCCTTCCATGGGGTGCAGTCCTTCAGGAACAGACTGCTCCATTGAGGGTGGCCCACAGGGTCACAAGTCCTGCCAGCAAACCTGCTCCAGCCTGGGCTCCTCTCTCCATGGGTCCACAGGTCCTGTCAGGAACCTGCTCCAGTGTGGGCTTTCCACGGGGTCACAGCCTCCTTTGGGCACCCACCTGCTTTGGCGTGGGGTCCTCTCCAGGCTGCAGGTGTATTTCTGCTCCACCATTACCCCCCATGGCTGCAGAGGCACAGCTGCCTCACCATGGGCTGCACCACGGGCTGCAGGAGAATCTCTGTTCCAGCACCTGGAGCACCTCCTCCTCCTCCCTCTTCACTGACCTTAGTGTCTGCACAGTTGTTTCTCTCACATATTCTCACTCCTCTCTCCTCTGGCTGCTGTTCTGCAGCAGTTCCCCCTCTCCCCCCCACTTCTTAAATAACTTATCCCAGAGACACTACCACCATCACTGATGGGCTCGGCCCCAGCCCTCAGTAGGTCCATCTTGGACCACCTGGCATTGGCTCTGTCGGACATAGAGGAAGCTTCTAGAAGTTTCTCACAGAAGCCACCCCCGTAGTCCTCTTGCTACCAAAATCTTATCAAACTCAGTATGTTTCTATATACTTTACAGGTTTCTTTACAGTGATGCTAACCAGTGCTCTCTAGCTTATTTTAGAAAAATATGGTATGTGGAAGTTCTGTGGATGTTCTCATTACAGAGTATTTGTACACAAAGAACAGTTAAAACATATGAAATTACTGTTTGGAAGAGCACAACTCTCAAAGTGTAATCCAACAGAGATGTACACTGTGATTCTACAAAATATTTTGTATAAGCATTCAGTGGCACTGCAGAAAGACAGAATCAAAAGAAAGAGGTCCTTTTTAGCCAGGTTTGAACGCTGGGTGAAGCTTTAGATTTTCTGACCTAATCGCTTGGGTTTTTTTGGGGGTCTTTTCTAGTTTGCATATCAAACCCAATCCTTCTGAAACCCAAATAGCTTGTACACTAGTTGTTTGACAACCCTTAGGAAGAAGTGTGACATATCTGTAGTATCACAGGTTGAGTCAGGCACTGAATTATGACTGTATATATGACCACTTTCTAATTTTTTCTATTATGTTCTTTTCCCCTCTCCTTGCACTAGTGATACCGGCTTATGCCAGGTAGGTGCGAAGCCAATGTTTCAACCACTGCCTGGCAAAGCCAGCTTCTGTACTCCCTACCTGTTACAAGGACTTGCACCAAGCATGGGCCATGCTGAGAAAAGGAGTAATTTTCTTCTGATTCATGCTCCTCTTCTGTTTTAGTGCCATAAAAGCAATCTTATAATCGTATGACACTCAATATAATTTTCCTCTAGCATTAGAAAATGCAGCTATGTTTCCATTCATGATGAGTGCCTGGGAAAACAGAAACAATAAAACTCAGTTTTCATCATGGTAGTTTTGGGAAGGTAGATTCGTTACTGTTCTAGCAATAATATTTCAGACAGGGCTACCCTGAAACTTTCTTATAAAGTGCAACATGGTAATCTCATCAACTAGGAAATGCGTAAGAGACCCTAGAGGAGAGAATATATGAGAAAAATCTCTCTGTGACCTCTCTTTTGCTGAATTGTGAGGTAGCAAAAGATACTAATGTTTATTTGCATTAAAGGGATTTACCTGACGACTGGGCAGCTTCGAGTGTGCTATAATTATGGGCACAAAGCAAGTGGGACTTTCAAGAGCCTGGAGGTGAGATCAGACCCTGCTCCTTGTGTCAGAGTGGGGAACCACGATGGCCTGTCTGCTGCCCAAGCCATTCCTCTATGTTGGGACTTCTCACTCTGCTGCTTAGTTTGACAATGGCATGGAAAGTCATAGCAGCAGGGTCAAGGAACTGCCTCTTTCTATGTAAACAATGCCCTTTGGCAATAGTACATCAGTTCTTATCAAGCAGAGCGGAGTTTTAGTAAAGATTATGAAAACCAGGTGTGTGGGAGGCTAATGCTAGACATAGTCAATGGGACCTCAGAGCAATGATACATCCACTTCCATTATTTGTGTCAAACACAAGCTTGTTTTTATGTAAACAGACACTAATATGTCTTTTAACAACTGAACTAGCTGGTGGCTGTGTCTGCATGGATGATATCAAACACTTGTTCTTCCAGCAAAGGTATTGTGCCATTCAGCGATCCAGAAGTTAGTCACATTACAAAAGTAATATCAACTGGACAGCTTTCTAGCTCTGAACATCCTTAACGAGACATGGATGCAGTCTGCCACATAGACTGGGTTTCAGATCTCCTTTTATTTAGCTGTATTCTGTGTTCAATCAATGGGACTGATAAAGCAGAAACTATTTGGATCACAAGGCAGAATGGCAGACAGTTCTCATCATGACCAAAATCACTACAACCTTCTCCAAAATTAAAGAAATATAATTCTCTTCAAAAGATCTTGAAGATTAAACCCAGCACTGCACCAGACTTTTACAAAAATATAATAACCTGCTTCATAATATTGGCCAGACATAAGACATTTATTACTAGGTGACCCAGCATACGATCATTTGCTACTTCTTATATCCAAATATGATCTTTCTCTTCTTCCTCTTCTCTCTCATGCTGTTTTGGAAGCAATTTCCACTGTTTCCAGCTGCAATTCATAACTTGTGCACATAGAACACTATGTTTAATTTCATGCAATCAGTTTTGCTTTGGCTTTAGAGTGCTTGGATTAAATTTGAATTTAAGGTTCAACTTCAAACCCAACCTTTTTATCCTTCCTTGATTAGTTTAGTTTATGTTCTTGCTTAGCAACAGGAGATTAATCTGGGTGTTTGCTCCTAGTCAAGTGAAGGTTCAGTTCAGCCCTGTTTTTGCTCTTTCTTCAGTCCCTTGAGTTTTCATTTATATTCCAAAGCTGTTTTAGACAGAGAATTCTGTGAAGCTTTTCTATCAGTCCAAGGGTAAATGAGCCTGAAAATAAATCTTTCAGCAGATATAGGAAGCTTTGGTATTGGGTTTGACTTAATACAAATAATAGTGCTGTTTTGCTAAGCATGCATTTAATAATGTTTTTGCAATGATAATTTTTACTACTAAAATACAAAGCTTTATGGTGTTTGAAGAGACTTTAGTTTTACTGATTCTTATAAAATACTGTTCTGAGTAAATCAAATGAGCAGTTTTGTCTTTGCAACATAAAATATGAAGACTGTCAGAAAATCTTGATCATTGTTACTTGAGGAAAGAATATCCTACATTCAGGTCTTTCACTTCCAGTATTTGTCACTGTGCACTCATTTCGATGTATAGTTTATGTATGATTCCTGTTTAGGCTCAGCAGCACTCACAGAGAAGTAGGTACTCAGGAGGGGGAGGAGGTTTTAATGCAAGTTTCTTACAATATGAAATTTCCTCTTGTCTAAGGGAAAGTTAAGACAGCTGGATTTGTTTAACATGAAGAGAAGGCTAAGTGAGGATCTGGTTGTTGTTGTCTTCAACCACCTAAAGGGGATCAGAGAACAGAGCCAGGATCCTTTCCTCCAGCAAAAGGGTGAGAGGCAACAGTCACAAAATGCAGGAAGGCAAATCCCGCACAGAAATATTGAAGAAAAAAAAAATCACCATTTGTGTGTTCCAACACTGGAGTGGGTTGCTCAGAGGGATTCTGAGATCTGCATCCTTGGAGATGTTCAGAGCTTAACTGGATATTGTCCTGAGGAATCTGCTGCAATAATGATGTTGGTCCTGTGGTTGGGACTAGATGGTGTTGGGCCTGCCATTGGAACTAGTTGTCCTTTCCAAGACATATTATTGTACAAACTTGAAAGAACAAAGGTAGAGCAAGTAGGACAGAAACCTTATCCAACTTACAGGAGTGCAGTCTTCCACCACACAGTAATATCAGGAAAGGACCAGCTCTGCTCTGGGCTCTGGTTGCTTAAGGAACTGGCAGGATTTCCAGCACCTGCCATCAGCTCCTGCTGTGGGAAGGAAGCTTCTGTTTGAAAAAATGCTACATAGACATGAGGGTCAGTCCCAGATAAAGAGTGAGACACCTAAACTTAAGTGATTAGAACATGGGTTCACTCATTTGAGTTAGGTGTCTGAACACCAGTCACAACCAGTTGACTCAGTTACTAGAACCAGGTGTTCATCCCGACCTAAGAACCCTTGCTGGTGTCTAGATTCTCTTCCAGAAGAGCACAGGTCACCTGTGGAACCTAATCACATCTGTTGACCTTGTTTGGATGCAATGTTGGTATGAAATTATTACATAATGAACAGTTATTGTGACTATATTTGCCATACATTTGCTATATATTTGTCATGGAAAGAGTTTATTTGGTCTGTAGACGGTAAACCTCTATGCTGGAACATAGACATATTCCTGAGAAGATTGCTCTTACTTCCACATGCTTTGAATTTAGTCTTTAGTCTGCATTAGTTCCATATGCTGGTGGGGTTTACAACAAGGGAAGAGAACTATTGTATTCCCACCTCCCCAGATGTCTTTCAGATCGTTCCTGTTTAGATGAGTTTGCAGCTTTGCTTCAGCTGCAACAGGCACCTGGGACAAAATCTAGACTTACTGTTTTTTTCTTTTTCATTTTGTTCAAAAATCAAAGCAAACATTTTCTTCCTTGAAAAAGGATAAATTAGTTAGTATTCTATACATACAGCCTGTGCTGTAGTATGCTGCAGCTGAATTGTGTTTCTTAGACTGTATCTGAAAGTGTAAGAACATTTATCCAAAAACCCTGAAGATTTTTTCTAGAAGTCTAAAAGTTTAGCTAAGAAAACAGAGGGATGAGTACTGGGAGATGTTATTGTTATGACTCCAGGATCTTTGACTCCAGAGGAGCAGGCTGGTCTTATTTCAAGCTATCTAAAGAGCAGCATTAGCATTGATTGCAGAACTAGCCTGGAGCCTTTTGCCCTTTCTTCCAGCTAAAAGAAAGTAGCAATACTACTGAGTGGTGGTATCCACCTAACCAAGACAAAAAAAAAAGGGTAAAATATTGCAAAATATATAGTAAAATGATTTTCTTTCACAGTGTATACCGAGTTTGGTATGACCATATGTTCCACATGCCAGTCCAAAGTACATATAAGAGTTTCCATCAATACCTTTCCATCCATTTGGCATTTTAGAAGTATGAAGCATTCACTCCATTATGGTCTAGGATAAATTTTCTTGTAATCTGAGTGTAAAATATACCACCCACATAGAATCACAGAATCATAGAATGGTTAGGGTTGGAAAGGACCTCAAAGATCATTGAGTTCCAGCCCCCCTGCCATGGGCCAGGACACTTCCTACTAGATCAGGTTGCTCAAAGCCTCATCCAGCCTGGCCTTGAAGACCTCCGGGGATTGGGCATCCACAGCTTCTCTGGGCAACCTGTTCCAGTGCCTCACCACCCCCACAGTAAAAGGTTTCTTCCTAATATCCAACCTAAATCTACCCTCTTTCACCTTATAACCATTACCCCTTCCTGTGCCACTACACTCCCTGATAGGAGGAAGTGTAGATAGAAGAGTGCCTCCCCATCTCTTCTGTAGTCCCCCTTCAGCTACTGGAAGGCTGCTATAAGGTCTCCTCAGAGCCTTCTCTTCTCCAGGCTGAACAATCCCAGCTCTCTCAGTCTGTCCTCATACAGGAGGTGCTCCAGCCTTCGGACTATCTTCATGGCTCTCCTCTGGACTCACTCCAACAGGTAGATGAATGTGCACATTCTCTTTTTGACCACAAAGAAATTTGGATCAACTTATGTTCTTCAGTAGTCAAGGAGCGCTTCTTAACCACTTTCAACATGTTGTTTCTGAGAAGCCGAAGGGAATGGTATGCATTCTATAAGATGCTCAGTAGCTCCAGTTCAAGTTACCTGACAGGACCTACAAGGAAAAGGTCTCAAAAGAAAAATGTGGTAGTCTGGAAAGGATTATATCTTCTGGATACAGGCATTGTAAAATTAATTGGATAGTTAGACATATAGCTCCTTCTTGAACTGCCAAGTTTTGTTGATTATAAATAGCATTTTGTGCAGACAGACATTTAAGAAGACATGGATTCTTCTTGTAGAGGAAAAACATGAAAAAAGACAAAATTTATCCTGATAACTATCCAAATTTCTGTATTTTGTGGACATACATATATTTAGGTGGTGTAAAGACTAGATGAAAGTTGGTAATTATTTATTGAGACAAAAAGATTGCAAATGTTTGATATCAATATCAGAATGTTGATATGAGGCTTACACAATTAGGTGTTTCATAACTATATGGAGACACTTTAGCAATCCATTTACTGCTATTATTTGGTTTGCTGTACTGAGCTGAGCCCAGGCATCTGTGATGTGAAAGTGTTTGGAATATATTTGGTTTATTTCTTTTATTTCACATTACTAGTTAAAAACTTATCATAATGTGTATTTACACACACTCACACATACAGGCCTTTTCTCCTTCCTTTCAAGAGACCATGTGAAAGTGTAGCAGACAAAGATCTTAAAACTCCTTTGAGGATGCTTCAGGGGTAGTTTGCGTTGCATTTTGTGCGGTGTTCTGTCAAGGTGATTTCTATGGTAACCTCTATTTGCATTCTTTCATATGGTGGTAAATTCTGACACATTCCATTAAATATTGATAGCAGCGTTTCATCTGCTGGAAACCCACATGGGAATATTTAATTTTATCTGCTGCCTGAGACTATTCTCTTGTGGTATCAAAGCAGCAAGCTTTTTACAGTTAAAATGTTAATTAGATTTTTATAACCATTTTTATCGTTCTGCTCTTCATCTAGATTGCTCCAAACATGTTTATTTACAATTCCAAAATGCTTCCATTAATATTCCACATCTTCTTACGCAGAGATTAGCTTAATAGCAAGCCTCAAAAATGTTCTTAAAGGCTTGTGAAACACCTACAGAATCATAATGCTGCAACATTTTTTGGCTAAATGGCCAAGTGATTTGTAGGACCAGCTTTCAAGGAAAAAAGACAAGCCTGAAAGAGCTAATGTCATAATTAGTTTCAAGATTGCATTGGTTTCTGAAACATAAACCAGTACTGAAACTGTTTACTTAAAGGTTTGTTTTTTTTTTAATTGGTGGGGTGGGGTAAAGAAAGATAAGAAAAATGAAGTGTAGGTAGCATAGTTCATCTTCATGTGTGATACATGAAATATCTTCAAAGAATTAAAAAATATCCTCTGGAAAAATGACCTTCTATCACACTAAAAAATATGTGTTAATTTTATATAAAAGAGTGGTTGGGGATGTGGCTGGTGACCTTTTATGAAGAAATTAGCAAACACAAATTTGTGACAGAGGCTAGGGCTCCAAACCGTTACTGTTTTATGTTTTGCATTGCTGCTTGCACATTTGAACAGTAAATACACACTGGATTTAAACCACCACCAAGTAAAGAAGACATCACTGATGCTCACCAGCAAGTAGCTGAACAAAGTGCTGGCATCTGAACAGGTGATAACAACACAAGTTTGACTTGCAATGACCTTTTTGTGTTTGATCTGCTGGTCTACAGGTGGAAAATGCTGCACATATATGTGGAAATTCTGACCTGTTTTGCACTTTTGGGTAGGTTCTGTGTAACAATGTAATTTCAAGAGATACTTCCAGAAAACTGGTGCTAATATCAAGGATTTCTGGGTTTCATTAAAGCTTGGAAGCTAGAAATCCTCATGCTGAGAGAGAGAACTGAAAACATTTTACACTAAGATCAGCTTTGTGAAGAGAAGGAACACTGTACATGATTCTATGCTGTGAAACTACAGTTCTTTTAAACTGTTTACTTCTTGCATACCTGACCTTTAGACCATCTCAACTACAGATGCACCACTATTGTGAATTAGTCTGTTTGTAGATCTCTTAAAACACAATGCCATACAGAGATCATATAATGTTATTGTTAAGATGTACTGCATTATTGCCAAGAATTCTCAACTAAACCAGTTTAAGCCATGTTATGTCCCTTCTTTTTTGTTTTTTTTTTTTTCAAGAACACCTTGCTAGAGGGATCAATAGGGAATCTACTGAAAAATCAGTGGTGTGGTATTAGAACCTTGATTATATTATACATTTAGAAAAATCCTTAGAAGTTGTGAAATGCTGCAACCTGTTCTCTCTGGAGTCCTGAGGTTACTTTCAGCACTCTTTTAGTGAAAATACTCCAGCTGTAGTTGTTGGATTTATGATAGCGCATAACTACTGAAAGCAAGGATAGACTTAGGCTTGCTGAATTGCAGGGCTGTGCAAATTGATTACTACCTGAAATATTAGGAGCAATACCATGACAATAGTAAGGGCAGAAGAAATTCCAAGCAAGAAAAGTGTCAACAAGCCAGTTGCTCTGTAGCAGAGCTGACACTTGCACCATCCCAAATGCCATCTTAATTACTCCTACAGGGCTGCAGTTTTCACTAGTCATTTGTTCAGGGGCCAGACCAATACCATGGGGTGGCTACATAGTCTGCTTTCTTGCAGGATTAGAGTGAGGAAAATGAAGGAGATGTGAAAGTGATGGATAGCACTGCAAATAAGGCAAATGGCCCTCCCACTCCTCTGTTTCGTAGGAAGCACAGAATCAAATGCCTGACCTCATAGCTTGTCTCTGGCATGGTGACATCTACTCAGGTGTCTACAGCACAGACAGAGCAAGTGTGCCTGTTTGTCCCTGCTTCCAAGACAGATTAGGGATAATATAAAGTGGGGGGGTAAAGGGAGCAGTGTGGGGGTGGGGGAAGTGAGGTAGAGAAAAGAAGGGTGGGAAACCTAGAGGTGGAGAGACACAACAGGGAAAGAAAGAAGAGAAAAAATGTTGATACAGGTCTGGGTTGGCAAAGTTGATTATATGCAAATGAAGTGGCATGTTTCCAGAGTGAATTCAGGTTAAGTACTGTTAAGCACTACAGCAAGGCACAGAATCAGATCTCATAAGCCCTGTGGAGTGGAGCCAGTCAAATGCTATGGACACACACTCCTGTAATCACAGGGAAGGTAATGCAGAAATTGGTTTTGAATTATGCTCTGTATTCTGTGAGTGTTATTGCTTTAGGAAGAACAACAAACTGAAGATAATTTAATTCTACACAGAGTTCAAACAAATAACCTGTGCACTGTGGAGCATGACAGAGAGTACCCAAGCTCTAAGCAGGAACCAGCATGGTCTAGCAGAACCCAGGCTGTGCTGAATGATGTAACTTGGAAGACAAAGGAGCACATGGGGAATCTAGAGTCCACCTGGCTCTGATGTGCTGCACTGACCCAGA
Source organism: Syrrhaptes paradoxus (assembly GCA_013400615.1). Lineage (NCBI taxonomy): Eukaryota > Metazoa > Chordata > Aves > Pterocliformes > Pteroclidae > Syrrhaptes > Syrrhaptes paradoxus. The sequence continues at coordinate 11,104 of VZTO01020011.1, read as the reverse complement.
GTAATACTACCTTCTTCAGTAGTTGAGTTTGTGCTCTGTTACAGAGTTGACTTGGGGTTTATGACCTTAGGCCCAATGCTAAAGACTATAAATGTGACACACAAATAACAGCAAATCATATTTGGACAGTGCTGCACCTGTATTGATAAAGTCTGGTGGATCCAATCTGGATCTGTACCGCATTCCTCTCTGGTTGTATTTTTCTCTTGCTGTTCACCAAACAGCACCAGAGCTCTGAGAGGCGGTTGCCCAATTGGACAAGACATACTATTTGGCTAACCAGCCAAAATTATAGCAGTCTTGCAGATAACATACAGTCTTCAGACCTTAGTTTGTAACTTATTGTAACTTATTGTAACTCATGTAACTTATTGATAACTAATATATACTGAGCAAACATTTCTGTCATGGATAAATTATACTATTCCAGAACCAGTCCTAACCTTTTGAAGACGCTAATAAAAATACTAGTATCTTCAACAGAGACAGGATTTACATATTGTATTTTCAAAACAAGAGGAAACTTGTTTAAATGCTGTACTCCCACAAGTCCAAAGGGTTTTGGAACATTATGGTTCGGAACTATAATGAATGTAAATAAGCTCTTATTTTATATGTATTTGTTTTATAATTGAGATATGAAATGTTGTGGCTCTGTAAAATCATGTCCTGTTGGCAGGCATAAACAACATTTGTGCTCTGGGATTTTGAAAAAAGTTGCAATTAAATCAGAGTAAAAACTACTACATATTTAATTTAAAAAGTTCAGAAACCATATTTTTATGGCATACAATTCTAGAGTTACTTAAACTATCAGTACTTCACTTACTTCAGTCATGAGTGTCCTTTTAATTTAAAGAGTGGGATGAGGGACTACAGGGTGGGGACCAATTTTTTTCATTATGAACTGAGGAAGATAACCATGACAGAGTTCTAGGCAGCTGCAAAACAGCAGAGCCTAAAATGATTCTTAGCAGCTATTCCTGGCACTGGACTAGTGGATGAAGCTGCTAAGCCACATATTTGAGAAGTTCTGGCAGTCTGATGAAGCTCCCACTGACAGGAAAAGGGGAAACATAACCCCCATATTTAAAAAAAAGCAAAAAAGAAAGACCTGGGGAGCTATGGGCTGGTCAGTCTCACTGCTGTGCCAAGCAAGATCATGGAGCAGATCTTCCTGGAAACTATGTTAAGGAACATGGAAAATATGGAGGTGACTGGTGAGAGCCAACATGACTTCACTAAGTGGCCTTCTACAAAGGGGTTAAAGCACTGGTGGATAAGGGAAGGGCCACTGACATCATCTACCTGGACTTGTGCAAAGCATTTGACACTGTCCCTCACAACATTGTTCTCTTTAAAATTGGAGAGACATGGATTTGACAGAAGGACTCCTCAGTGGATAAGAAATTGTCTGGATGGTCACACATAAAGTGTTGTTGTCAACAGCTTGAGGTCCAAATGGAGACCGGTGACGAGTGGTGTTCAGCAGGGGTCAGGAGGTGGGCCCATGCAAACCTTGTGCAGTCCAACAAGGCTAAGAACAAGGTCCTGCACATGGGTCAGGGCAATCCCAAGCACAGATACAGACTGGGAGGAGAATGGACTGAGAGCAGCCCTGAAGAAAAGGACTTGGGGATGTTTTATGAGAAGATGAACATGAGCTGGCAAGGTGAGCTTGCAGCTCAGAAAGCCAACAGTGTCCTGGTCTGCATCAAAAGCAGTGTGACCAGCAGGTTAAGGGAGGTGATTCTCCCCCTCTACTCCACTTTCATGAGACCCCACCTGGAGTACTGCATCCACCTCTGGGGCCCCAAACATAAAAAAGTCATCTACCTGTTGGAGCGACTCCAGAGGAGAGCCATGAAGATGGTCCGAAGGCTGGAGCACCTCCTGTATGAGGACAGGCTGAGAGAGGTGTGATTGTTCAGCCTAGGGAACAGAAGGCTCTGAGGAGTCCTTATAGCAGCCTTCCAGTAGCTGAAGGGGGGCTACAGGAGAGATGGTGAGGCACTCTTTATCAGGGAGTGTAGTGGCAGGACAAGGGCTAATGGTTATAAACTGAAAGAGGGTAGAGATATCACATATTAGGAAGAAGTTTTTTACTCAGAGAGTGGTGAGGCACTGGAACATGTTGCCCAGGGAAGCTGTGGATGCCCCATCCCTGGAGGTGTTCAAGGCCAAGCTGGATGAGGCTTTGAGCAACCTGGTCTAGTGGGAAGTGTCCCTGCCATGGCAGGGGGGTTGGAACTAGGTGATCTTTGAGGTCATTTCCAACCCTAACCATTCTAAAATTCTGTGATTCTCTTTGTACAACTGAACCCTGTCCAACACATCTAGCTTGGAGAAGTCCCTTGTGAAGTGCTAACGTCAGCCAAGAGGCAGGCTTTTCCTTGAGCAAAACAGTTAAAAAGAATGTGAATAGTGAACTTTTTTGTCCTTTTTTGGAGGATTTGCCAGTGTAATAAAATCCCAAAGTGAGGTAATTAGGCACCACTTTGTTTACCTGAACAAAATGCAGTGCACTGTTAGGGCAATAAGAAGAGTTTACAAGACAATGGGAAAAAGGAGATTGAAGATTAATACCTGTGCTGAACACCAGTGTGTGTACCTGGTGTGACTGGTAAAAGTTGACCAGTTTTGCTATCACTTTCATGAGTGACAATTGATTTGTTTCTTTAGCATCAACCGGGCACAGCCAGATGAAGAACTGATTCAGATTTCCAGATGCTTTGAAGGGTCAGACCCTCTGTTGGGATGAAGAAGAGCGAGAGAAAGTGAAGAAATGGAGAGAAAGAGCAGCAGGAGGCAGGAACAATCTTCCTAAAGCAGAACTGCCGCCAACATAATAGACATTTTCACCTTTAGCAGGAGAGCTGCCCTGGAGGCAGCCATTCATTCATGCCCCTCTGTTGTCCCAAAAGTAAAATCAAATATTTGTACAGCTCTGCTCCAGCTGAGGGGCTGAAAGTCTCATGTAGGGAAGGTAATGAATTTCTTTCTTTGCCTTCTATCTCCCTCAACCCACAATTGATTATGGCTTATACTTAGAAGGCAAAATTAGCAGATCTGCTCCCCAGCAGGAGCTCCTGTAACTTACAAGGAGGGTAAAAGCTGTGCAACACCAGTTTACTGGTTCTCTGTACAGATCTCACTGACAAGGAGGATGTTAGCTCCAGTGAGGATAGTCACCCTGAGCTACAAAGGGAAATTTCATACATGCCTCTGTCAGACATACATGCCTCATACAGTAACTGCCCCAATATCACTGAGCATCCATATATAAACTGTTGCATTTTATTGGCTCTTTAAGGCATCCATTCCTTACAAGTACTTTTCAATACCACAGAAATACGGTAATGCTTCCAGGTTGCCTTTCTACTATCTTCCAGAAACTGCAGTGTNTTCTCTTTCTCTCTTTCTCTTTCTCTTTCTCTTTCTCTTTCTCCTTCTTTCTCTTTCTCTTTCTTTTTTCTCTCTTTTTGTGTTCTTTTCTTCCTCCCTTTCTCCCTCTTTCTCTCTTTCTTCTCTCTTTTTGTTCCTTCCTTCCCTCCTCTCTTTCTCTCTTTCTCTCTTTATCTCTCTCTCTCTTTCTTCTTCTGCTCTTCCTCTTTGCTCACTCTCTTCCTCTCCCTCTTCTGTTTGTCAAACTTCAGATTTGAATCTCTTTATTTGTGTGAACCAAAAAGACACTGAAATGTAGTTATAAAATCCTAAGAAACATATCCCATAGAAGTAATGTTTTAACTTTAAGATGAGTAGTTGAAACTGAGATTCAGTACTTTGGCAGTACAAACAGTGTTGACTTTACAGGTTAGATGAAAGGAAAGGGTGTTTATTGACATGGGCAGACAGAAGAAATTCTTGTTCAAATGTTTAATCTTTAACCACGTAAAAATCAGGTTAATGAACTCTAGTAACACAAAGAGGATTAGCTAGGAAAAAAAATCCAGATCTTAAACAGAAATGGGGAAGGGTTTGAGAATATTGGCAAAGTAATTTTAAGCAGGTTTCAATCAATTTTAAGATGAGGTTCTTCTCAGTAAAAACCATTACATGAACTTCAAGTGCCCTTTTTTGTGTAGTTACTAGAGAAATGAAGTTTCAAACACTCAGGTTTAGTTAAAACTTATAAAAGTATTGGACAAAAATGTGACATTTTCAATGTAAAGATGCATAGCAATGTTGTGAGTTGGAGCCCTCAAACTAAGAGGTTGTCTAATTAGCGAACAATCTGTTTAATCCCTCCCTTCTCCCTTTACAAGAGGGATTAGGCATAAGTGCAAAACCCCTCAATTTTCACAGTGAACAGTAGGTGTGCTTTTCACTGCTCTTGTTGTATATATGTATCTCATGGCTAAATCAATGACAGTGTACTTGAAAAAACATTGCAGAAAGTAGAAAAGCTGCCACTTATTTAAATAGTCTGTAAATGGGCTATTTTGGTGGAGGGGATGAGGTTATAATGATTTAGTCTCTTCCAGGGACTTTCCTGTGGAAAGGAAGATGCTAAGGTAGATCTCGGAGATGTCCTGAATGCAGGGACTATTATGCTGCTATCTTTTGGGTTGAAAGGATATATAAAAGGAAGAGAAGCTTCTGTCTCTGCCCCTTGTCTACAGAGCATACAAGGGTACATTTATTTCTCTTGCAAACTGAAGAACCCTGTACACAGAATGTGACATTGGGAGACAGTGTGCTACCTGTCACCTGAGCATGCAATGAAGGTTCTTACCATAAGCAAAAGTAGAAAACAGACAATGCTTATACATCCTTTAGCCCATATATATTCAAATAACCTTGTTTCCATTTTAGGGGCTGAAGACCTGAGATCTCAGGAAGTGATAAGGTCTAGTACAAAGCAAAAAGCTCCAACAGGACACCATAGCTCACTCCATACCGGGAATTTAGTTGGTGTTAAGACATGGGGACAAGCACAAGAATTCAGCCTTTTATGCCGAATTAAAGTCTTTTTTACAACTTAGTTGTCCCAGTGTTTCTGGGGCACAGTTTTGAAAATAGGCCTTACATATCAGAAATCACTACCCTGTTTTGAAGATGGAGAGTCTTTTCTCTGTATAGCTGTGTCCTGGCTCAGGTCCTGGGAAAAAGCCATGACACTACTTAGCTAACCTAGCCTGAGATTCACTAATCATGACATTGGCTTGCCTCTTGGTTTTGGCCATGTTCATCACCTCACTTGCCTTGGAAACCAGACAAACCTCAGGTATTCTTATCCTATTTCATGTCTACAGGTGTTCAAAATCAGTGTATTTCTCACTCATTGGGAGTATGTAGCTATGTATTTTAACTAAATTTTTGAAAATAATTTTTCTGTTTTTTAAAAACACCAGTGTTTGCTCAGGAACAGATTGTCCAGGTGAGGTTGTGTGGAGTTCCCATGTGTTTCTGAACTGCCTGGCCTGGCTGTCAACAGCCCAAATGAGTACATACCCTCCATTCCTCCTCTCTGTAATGAAGTCTTCATCCTCCACTGCACATTTGTAATAACCTTTAATGAGCATAACGGTAGATTTTTTCTTTGGTAACCAGGAGATTGGTTCATGCATGAATGCCATATGTTTCTCTATTCCGTATATATATTTTAATTCACAGTACAGCACAGCTGTACAGCTGAATGACTACACATGCAAAGCTATACCTGGAAAAGCGGAGACATATGAAGAGACGATATTAATTTTTGACAGGTATCCTGTGGCACAAATCATACCAGAAAGAAGTTCTTCTATATATTTTGAAACTGACCTCCTTTAAATGCTTTTGTAATAGGACATTGTGCACTTGGCTGTACTGCAAGCAATTTCCGCAATGCACCAGGCAGTGTGTTAATTCAGTACAGTTAGTTAAATTCTGGGAAGGAAATCAAATTCTGAAATGTAGTGGGGGATTTTCTCACATGAACACCAAAAATCACTGCTCCATCTGCAATACATATTTAGTGTCATTTAGGGATACTATAATCTTTCTGTCGCTTTTAGACTCTTCTCTTTTTGTTAACCTCAAAAATGACCTATTATCTGTTTCCTACTTTATGACACTTATAGAACCTGAATAGAAAATCAAAAGCAAGAAAGGTGTTACTGTCAATGCACTGCTGCTTTTCAACTTTTATCTTGTTTTTCTACTTTTCTCTTGTTTTTCTTCTTCAAACAAAAAGGTGCTGAAAAACACCATTTGCTAGACGTTGACACATGAAGAGCAGACACCTCATCTACATTTTTACAAAGAGTAAACAAGTGGGACACTGATATAAAACGGGTATTAAAGTTCCCACTCCTTTCTCTCTCTCTAAAAACATTCTTTACTATTGTAGTTTTCTAAGGGAGGAATTTTTTTATTATTATTTTTTTCCCCTGCAGGTCTGGTATTTGTTTTATAAATAATTCACTCTTTGGAGGCCCGAGTTTCTGTAATTTCCATCTGCTTCATTGGAAAAGCTTCTGAGCTGCCTTTCTTGACAAAGTGTATTGCAGGTGAGAATGAAGAAGAGATGTGGCTGCTCATATCTTAGTGCTTCCTAAAAGGTCCCTGTGGCTGGGGCTGAAGTGAGCCACAACTGCAAACTCTGTAGACTGTTCTACATTGGCCTTACCTGGTGCCACATGCTTTGCACTACAAGCATGAGTGCCCCAAGACATCATCCATCCCTTTCGGTCTTTAGCTTTGCACTTGGAGTATTAACTCACACAGTTTCTATTAGTGTGGAATACTTGTTAGTGGCCTTTCTCTGGCCCACTTCTGTAAAAAGTGTTTCCCTATTCCTAGTAGCATATTCATGGATATCCAGAGGAGAGAGCAGATACAAAAATCAGCCTCACAGTGAATAAAAATTAAAAAAAAAAATCCTTCTGAAGAATATTATATAAATTCAACTTTTTTTTTTTTTTTTTTTTTTTCAACAATTCCATTTGGTGTATGCTTGAAAAGCTCTCAGCCAGGAAATGCAGGAAATGGAATAAGCCGCTGCAGCCATGGCAGGTATATTTGGTGCAATAGAGGTAGCATGACAGGGCTCTATTACAGTAAGTAATACAATTCCAGAAATAACCTATGCGGAACATATTGCTTCTGCTGCACATGTCAGGAAACGGACTTTGATCGATGTTGCTGCAACACAAAGCTACATACTAAAAGTTTTTAATTATGATGACAATGTAAAAGTATAGATGGTGCTCACTGGCAGTGTTCATTGCCTTTATAATTAACAAATGGACAGTGTGGATTAATTTTGCATGCTCCTCATCTTTAACAATTCTTTTAGTTGCTTTCATCAGCATATATATAAGCAATAAGGCATGAGAGAGGGCCTGGTTATCATCACCTCTAGGGTGTTAAGAGGCATCCTCTAGGGGAGTGATTATCTCATGATAACCACACCACCTGGAGTTACCATATTGCTGCTATAAAAATTCATTAATGTAAGAGAAAAACATGTACGTTTGTGCTAGAGGATGAACCTAGAAGTTCAGAATGCTAAAAAGCATTATCAGGAGCTCTAGTTTGCATCTCTTCAACTCCATATGAGAGTATTCACGAGGTTATTGTAATGCTTTCTCAGTTTTGTAAACGAGAACCACTTTAGCAATATTTTTGCAGCAGTGTAGTATGTTAGTCAAAAATTAAAAAGAGGTGGTACTGCCATCAGAGATCAGAAAGTAAGTTAGTCACATACCTCAAATTGCCTTCTCAAAAGGGGTACCTCAGTTGGTAGAAGACATTCTAACACATAGGTTTTCAAAGTAAAAAGAAAAAGGAAATCACAAATCAAATTAGATAAGAGTGTCTATAATTTTAAATTTTAAATAGACTAATTTCTGCTCATCAATGCATTTAGAGTATACTTAATTTGAATTTATCAGAAGAGCATGGAATGAAGTACATGGGAATACAATAACTCATTGTCTGCTGTTCTCTATGATAATGTGACAAACTGTTATCTCATACTCTAATGACTTTGATGTTAATGGAGTTGTATGTTCTTCCTGATCTCTTCAGCACTGGATGGACGTGTATGTGCTTTCGTTGTCCTTCAGGTTTTCTGCTTCACTCTCAACTTTTCTACTAATCTTTTATCTTTGCTTCTGTTTCGTTTCCTCTTTAATAGGAGGGCAGATTTTATTTGAGAGCTTTAGTTCTACAATTGTAAGGATAACTTCTTGGGTATTTAAATCAGTACATTTTGAAGAAACTGCTCAATTACTGATGTTTGTGACTATCCACCCCAAGAGTATTTCTTGCTCTTTCATGGGGGTTTATCCATTTAACGAAATTTGGCTGGCCTGACAACCAGAGACAATAAGAAACATATAAAGAACTTCTTTACTACTCTCCTTTTGCTTGCTATTCTCTTTGTTGCCTGTGCTTAGCATCTGTAGCATGTGGTAGATGCAAAGATGAACTTTCCTCAGGCTCTGTAGATGGTGGTGGGAACCATGTAGACAATCAAGAGAATGTGGCCAGAGAGTGTTAAGTGGCTACAAAGCACAGAATTGTTTAATTTACAGCCATCTTCTGCTCACCATATGTTCATCGTGGTTAGTCAGCACATAAGCAGCTAAGGCGAACTCATCCGCGGGGGCAGGGAGAACTTGAGGATTGTTTGCTTGTGCAGTACCTCTTACATGCATAGAGTCCAGCTTTAGTGCATAGAGAACAGAAGGCAATTTAGGTTTAGTTTTTCGTGAGTCTACGAGGCATTGTGAAATGTTAACTTCCCTGTCTAGATCCAAAGTATCTGAGCATTGTGTGTGCAAAATACAGAAGTGTTTAGGAGATGGCACTCACTCTCGATAGACATCAGCTTAAGGCACAACTGAAAAGTTTGTGGTTTCTGACATACTAACAGCAGTTCTTAAATGATTATAACTGTATACAAATGAAATACTAGTGAAACACGTAAATTATGCCATTAAAATGATTAATAGCTATTTTTGATGTGGAATAAAAGATAATTTCCCTTCTAACCATGCACAGAAAAATTGCATTTCTTGAATCTAAAGCTCCTCTCTGTACTGAGAAACTGCACTGTTAGGTCCTCACATTCTGCTGATTCTGTGGGTTTTCCTTTTGAACTTGCTCATTTAGGAGACTGAATGATTTGTTCGGCTGTGGTTGCCCAGATGGCTTCATTTCTGTGGTGCAAGAAATGGCCAAACAGAAAACTTCTCTGTTAAGGCCACTGAAACTTTCTGTAAATGGAACTGTGAGTACGGGAGACCACAGTACAGAAGGGAGTCAGAAAGGCAAATACATCTTGTGCAACATCTTATTTGGTTCCCCAGGTTGTTGTAGGGAAAGGCATGTGAAGATGCATTTTTGCAGATTTCAGGGACTACGAGAATTTGTTGGGATTTCTCTGTGGCTGTTAACAGCTAATACAAAAGAGAGTAACTGTAGAGCTATTTTAGCTTGCACTCAAGAGCACAGCTATCATTTAATACTCTTTGGCACATGCAAGTCAATATTCTGGGTTTTATGGCTTGATTTGGTTCACAATTCTGGCTTAAAGTGTAAAAAGTAGATGTTTAAAACACAACACCAGAGTAATTCCTCTGGGAATTTCCGTTATGGTAGATGATAGGATTTAGGAGCATCAGCAACTCTTTGTCTCCTGCTGACCCCACCAGCTTCCTGATTGGAAATCTAATCAAAAGTAAATGCTGTTCAAGATCTTTATGCAACTTTATTATTGTGGTTAGGATTGGAAAAAGGACTGAACTAAAGACATGAGAGCTCCTGTAATATTGGTACTGACAGGGGTTAAATGAGCCTGCAGTACTCTGTAGGGGGCCCGGCATCCACAAGGATATGACCATTTGTTTGGTTTCTCAAGATTGTTGTAGAGCAGCTGTACCTTGCTACTGTTGTCCAAAGAAATAATTTCTTATAAATTCTGGAAGTTAATATGCAGGAGACTTGGCTTTTCTGCTCTCTTCCTGGATACTTACAGAGAAGCTTTTTGAAACTGCCGTGGACTCACTCAATGTTGGTCCTTGTTCTCTATAATTTTCAGCTTCTGACTATGTAAAGAACTCTGCAGCTTGGAAATACGACACTAACTGATGCCTAAGGCATAGCACAAAAGTACTATCGAGTAACCAAATTACTAGTGCCAGCCAATCATCATGAGTTTGTTGTTTCACTGTGTTATTGTTTCAGTGTTTTTTTGTGTCTAAGATGTCTAGACCTGCAGACTGTGTTGCCTTTAAATGCCACTACATAGACAAAAGAAGTCAGATCATTTACTGCATGACAGGTTTGCCCTTCCCAAATTTTTTAGCCTGTCCAATGCTATCAGTTTCTTTGACTTCTTTTTCCTTTTTAAGAAGTGTTCAAACTCAGACTTGCCCTGTGAAATGCCATTTTGTTCAAAATCTGGCACTTGCAGCTTTCACATGCTAGATGATATGGTTCATGAGTTCTGCTGGGTGAGTTTTTCTTCATTGTATATTGCAGCTCATGGTGAGCTTCACAGAACTTGAAGAGCTCTGCCTTTGATGGATGTTAGTACATTTTCTCAGTGGCTGATTTTTATTAGTTTCAAAAGATAACAGTCTATGTATCCACATACTCAGGTGTTTAAGTGTGTGAAGGACGTCATGAGGAAGAATTGGAAATCTCCTCTTTGCCAGATTATGCTCTTCAGAATATTTACATCTGATGGTATAATATTTAATGCAACAGTGAAACTGCAGAAAGCCATAAGTGCCTCCCTGACATAGAGACAGGAACTGCTGATGTTGGATTCATTCAAACTCTGCAAACCTCAGTGTCCCTCTCTGCACAAAGAGGATAATAGTATTCAACCCTAAAGAGTTTTCAAATTAATAATTTTTAAGAAAATTTCCAGTAAGATTATTTCTATGGAAAGTCCGAATTCCTTTGTTATGCCTGAACATGGGCTATTTGGAGACTGGAGGAGCCCTTTCAGACAACATGTGTTGGATATGTCTGGTTTTGGATCAGCCCAAAGTCAAAATAGCATCAGAGTATGGTTCTTGAGAGTGAAGGCTCTGCAGGGAACGGCAGGATAGAAGCTATTTAATGTGTACAAGAACATTGCTGCATATTCTTGAGCACCATC
>VZTO01020009.1:0-10586 GCA_013400615.1 Syrrhaptes paradoxus | reverse complement strand
CCTTTCCTTTATTCCCAGTTGTTTACATGACCATGCTTTGCACTGGATTTTCGTTAATTGCCAGGCAGCTTACAAGTAAGTGACCTTCAGGTGGCCACCTTTGTTCTGCCATGACCAGAACAAGTGAAGTCATCATTTACCTGTTAAATCCTGTCATCAACACGGAGGAGGAGCAGAAGTACCTTCCCTCCCTCATTTTTCCTTAGGTACGTTAATTCGGTCCACAAGCTGAGCAAAATGAAACAGAAGTTGCACTGAAAATGCTACTGATTGTCTGTGTGATCCTTCTTTGCACCCTTTGTTTGATCTTATTTGCATTATTTGTCTTAGCTCCTTGGAAAACAAACAGGTTTTAAAGGAATGTATTAACTGCAATTGTAAAGTGAAAAATCCAGATTCGTTTTAGTGGTTTTGATCAAGACTTTAAAGTTCCAATAAAAATCTTCCGTAGTCTAACCAGTCTAAGGACAATTTCTAACCACTATTCTTTGGTTTGGATGTGTTATTCCAGGTCTGCACTAGTTTCTTCTCTGTCACTGAAAGCCTAGATGATCACAGAAATGGATGCTAGAGAGTTCCCTTCATTCCCCAGCTGTGTGCCCCCCTCTCTAATTTTCCATTCCAAATTTGTCAAGTTTATTTTCCTGTTTTGTACTTCAGTATCTGAGTATTTTCAGCCACTGATCATGCAAGAGAGAAACTCAGAGCTAAAGAGCTGTATCTGTCCTACATGAGCAAATGCACATCTGTCACAGTACTACAGTGAAATTTTGCTCCAAAACAAATATTTATGGCTGTGGGAAATTACCCAATTCCTCCTTCGGCCTTCAGGACAAAAATATATTGCCTGTTTAAACAAAGATCATAAATGCTAAACGTTCTCTTGCCATGAACATGCCAAAAAGAAAATAATAGTTGATGTACCAATTAGGATGTAGGCAAAGGAAAGCCTCAGATTCTTTCTAGAAATATACAAATCCAAGGAAAGTTAGATAAAACAATAAACCTTGTATGAAATAATTCAATAAGTTACGTGTAAATCAAAGCTATTTTTTTCATTTTTCTTTTCTGTATCCTATTATAAAATATCTGCAACATTGCATGCATATATATATATGTTATCTTTAGTACAAAAAGTCTGCTTATTAAAACTAAGCTAGGTAAGTTTTTCCCTTTAAAGATTCCAAATAATTCATATATGGGTTTCTAGACATAATATTAGATCAGCTGGAAGCCAGCTTTTTTCTTTTCTTAGAGAATCAATAGGTAACAAGCCCTTATGTACCAAATTCCCCAGGGCAAACTGAGATCTATTACAATGTTAGGGAGTGAATTGAAATAATAACCGGCCTAATATGTATAATCACTACAGCAGTTAATGTCTAACCAGTATTTCAGACATGGATATCTACATTGTAGACCTTAATCTTCATTCTTCCCTCAATACACCAGTTGTGCTGATGATCAGATTTGCTAAAGCCTTAATTTGCCTCTGTTACTTCTACTGGGTTAAATGCTGACCGCTCCTATTACAGTTATTACAGCAAGTCCTAGGTTTCCTTGGGCAGAAATCAAGAACAGGTAATTACCATTCTTTATTGTTGGTGTTAGAAAAGCATTCTTGCAATGGAGAACTTTGTTAATAATTTGACAACCCTTCTCTATCCACAACCTCCTGGGCTTGAGAGAACAGGATTATACCACTGATTATCCCACTGATTAAACTTCAGTGCATTTATGTCACTTTAATTGCAGCATCACACCGTTGACCTGGGATTTGGTTCTGGATTGTAGTTATCTAGGAGCAGGTGTTGAACGAGACACCTAATTCACTTTTCTAGCTAATTAGGAGCTAGTTAACATAGTCAGTGGAGCCTAGCTGAATGTGTGCATACTAGAGGTAGCTGAGCAATTCTTCAGAGTCTTTCATTGTCATGGTTATCACTGAGTATAATGAAAAAATTAGGAATCCAGTTCCCCTGTACGTATATCGAGACTTCCAAATTTAAGTGTCTACAATCTGGAGCTGACTCTACACTTAATGAGCTGACAGGCTCACCTCTTGATAAGCCAGCTATTTTATCCAAGCTGCCTGATAACTTGTTATTAAAGTATCTCCTAATCATGCTGTAATTCAGAAGACACTCATGTAATGCTCTATTTTATAAAAAAACAAAAAAGCAAAAAAAAAAACACCTTCTACCACGTCAAGACAGCCTTATTTGTCATCTGTTATTTAAACTAGCAAGAATTCCAACCAATTGTACTTCTAAGACCACAGTGTCTTCCTGTTCACACCATCACAGACATCTACAGCACCCAGATGTCACTCCGTTTCCCACACACTACTCCAACTAAGCACAAGGATAACAGCCTCCGTACTCTAGAAAATTTACAGGCAGACATTAATATGCTTTATTTAGAGGGAGAACACCTGCAATTTTAACTGAATATAAGAGGCAATATGTGTCTGGAGGACTATGAATACCAAAGTTTTCTGAGGATCAGTCACAATTCATCATTTTCATAATGACTCTGGCATGCATCACAAGCATGCAGCCTGGAATTCAGCTGCAGAAATCCCTTTTCCATCAGTGCCTCCCCACTGATGTCTTTAAGGTTATGCTCTGGTAGAACGGGAGGGACATGGTGGTAGCTAAGATCTAAGACGTGGATTCACTGAGAATGGGGTTTAATGGTTTTACTCCTCAACCCATGTGGCTGTTGCTATGTCCAACTCCAACCTTTCACTTCGCAGCTCCTAGGTCTCCACAAATCAGCTGCTTAAGAGAACTGTCCTGAGAAGGAAAGCTGAGCCTTAGAGGCAGAAATTCGGAGAAAGCATTTGAACATCAAACAAAATGGGTTAAGCACAAGCAAGATCCAAATCTTTTTACCTGCTCAGGATCATATGGATCAAGGCTATCTGTAGCCTTTCTAGGTGTGTGTCTTCTTGTCTTCTACAGATCCCAAGTTGCTCTGCAAGGCCAGTTTTCTCTTTGTCTGGTTAAAGGCTTTCATCTACCGCAACTACCCTGTTTGCTCACCTCTTGTGCTTTTGATTGACACATACCCCACTCTTTTCACCTTTTCCCCTTTTTCCCCCCCTCAGCTTTCAAACTGTGGAGCTCTCATTTTTGTTAATATTGGGTCAGGCTGCCTATAAATCACATTCTCTGTTACTGAATCAACTCTTCTTTCCAGTTTTTTGTCTGGCCACACTCCAACCAGATCATATTTAGGGTCTACAGCATTGCCAAGTGCAACATGGGAGGTACAGATGCTGTTTTCCCTTTTGGTTTGTTAGTGCAGTCACCGTGATGTCCCTGTTGGAAGGCACCGTTCAGCTAACCCTCAACACTTGTGCAGAAAAACAGGGAGCAAGCCCTGGACCTCCAATCTGCCCACTGCAAAAACTGTTAGCTTTTTGCTCTGCCTCAATTAACTCTGGCCATAAAATCTCCTCTAGAAGGGAATACTTCTGAGTCATGTGGACATAAAAGCCGTTTGGTCCCAGGGACTTTATTATTTAGTAATACAAGTTGTGATAATGAAATTCTGGTTAAGTCAGTGTTTTGTTTTAGCATCGTCACTTACTGTTGTGATCCTATCACCGGAGCTCAGAAACCTTGGGTTTAGGGTCAGATATGGCTCATTATTCTAAACCAAAATGTGGAACACAATCCACAGTATTATTTCTACAAAAAATGAAGCCAAGTTCCCACTTCTTGGTATTAGTGGATGCTATGCCAGTTTCTTCTCATAAATGACATAAAAATCACACAGGTAATTGTTTAAGCATTGACAAAGAAACCTGAGTGTCCAAAACAAAATATGAGTTACATCCAGAAAGAGCACTTGTATATCTTGCTAAGCAAAAAGAGAAATATACAGAAGGTGAGATGTTAGGATACATACTTGGTCCAGGGCTGGTGTGGTTTTTGTGCATCCTCCTGACTTTCTGGTATCACTGTAAAAGTGAGCAGTGATGACATTTAAATGAGAAAAAAAATTATTCAGGTAGAAGGTAGAAAGACACAGACTCATTAAATTTTTGTCTGCTATGAATTTTTACATTCTTTTGGTAGGTTAAGTTTATTCCTTATTCCTAATTGGGCTGGCTCCTCACGCATCCGAGATGTCCGACGTATCTGCACATAAGCATGTGGGAGAGGAAGAGAGACCAAAGAAAAGTTAACAGCTTGCTTTTAACAATTTTTAAATTTCTAAGTGATGTATCAGAAATGTCACTTTAAAAGAATATAAGAGCTGGGGAAAACAAAAAAGTTGAAAAAAATTATTAAGATTTTGTTTTTCTTATACACAGGGAGAAAAACCTTGACGAGACTGTGTGTATATATCCAAATTTTGGAATCTTTTATTTAATTTTTACTTGATCCAAAGCAGTATATCATTTCAATAAAATCCTCGATTGCTAAGTATCAAGAAAATATTCCAAGGTTTGAACACACAGGTAACAAAGTATCTTAGATTTTTATTTTTTAAGTGCTTTTTTACATTAATCTTTATTCCCCCTTCCCCTTACGACTGTCTAAGCCAGGAATAATTCTGCTGGAATCAGCAGAGTTAAAAATCATGTAAGACCAAGAACAACGCTGGGAAAACAAAATGCACTTGAAGTTCAGGCATGTTTATGTCTTGGCTTTCCACTTTTCCTATCATAATAGAGAAATTTGAGCTCCAAAGCTCTAAGCCAGAGTTGCATTTCCACTATGTTTCAGACAGGAAAGGATATCTGCACTGGGAATATTGTCCAAACCCATGATTAGTTTTTTTTTTTAAAAAAAGCAAAGAAGAAAGAAAACAGATGTTAAATGTGAGGGAAAAGTGATTGGCAGAGAACAGAAACTGAAAAATCGATGGTTTAGCATAAAATGCCTTTAATTGGAAAGGGCAATACCGCAGCGGGAGAGGAAAGCTGTCTCAAAATGTAAGGCATAGCTCGAGAGTAACATTCAGTCTATACTTCCATGGGGGGCTGAGAACTGGTTGTTTGCAATCCCACAGAAGCAAGGACTGTCTGTATTTCGGGAACATTCTGCATATCCTGCACGTAGCTAATAACACACTGAAATGTCAGGCTTGTATTTCATCTACCTTACTGTTACCTGCATTTGCCTTTAGACTGTCGAGGACAACATAGAATTATCATAGAAATAACCCATTTATCTCACAAGCTATTTGTCATACAGATTTCCCTTTAGGGAAAAAGCTGTGTTACTGATTATACGTTCCCTTAAAGGAGGCATCATTTCCCTCCTGAATCCAGTAATCGCACTTTAATGAAGTTAGAACAGTCATTCCTAGCTAAGACGCCTCACATGCCAGATTTTATCTCCCTGTCTCTGCAGACAGAAATTTAACACCAGCCATTCCTTACGCTGGCACTCTGTGGGCTGGGTACCCCTCCTCCCCCACCTCCACTTTTGCATCTTCCTCCTTACTGTTCCTTCAGCGATGAGAGATGCGGTGATTGATGTGGTGGGATGAGCCGAGATGCTGTAAATCAGGAGGAAAGCACGGAGAGCTGGAGTGGTGCAATGCAAACTAGCCAAGCACGGCTTTATTTCTGCTGCATCATCACGGAGACAAATGACACTGTAAACGAAATGGGGAGGCAGAAGGAAAATGGATGTAGTTTTGGGGTTGTTGGTTTTTTTCTTTTTTTTTTTCCAGACTAACCAAGGTCTAACAGTATTTGGGAGGAGGGCAAGGCACTTAATTCAAGCAACATTAAGTCCTGTTCACTACCAGAATGAATTTTGTGAATTACTAAAACATGTTTAAAAGCTAAGCACAGCCTTAAGTTAGTCTGGATTTTGCTCCTGAGATATCAAGCACAGACTTTGAAAGAAATCCTTTCCCTTAAGCTGACAAGCTATTGCTGCATAGCAATAATATTTGCCATGTTTTTTTATTTGTTCCCTTTATATTAGCCAGGAATTTCGTGTGCTAAGCATGATGTGTTAGAGTTGTGTCCACCCCATTGCTAATGGGTCTGAAGTAGAAAGCTACTTTACCTGGGTGTGCCATGGCTTCATTAATATCTGCGTGTTACTTTGAGATCTGTGGGTCAAACAATTATGAAAATTGTCTCTCCGGTACCAGACCAGGTGAGAGAGAGCAGACTATGACAGGGCTGTGGCTTGCTTTCTACAAAGTGTAAGAGATAATATCAATGGAGCTTATATTAGCTGTATGAAAACAAAACAAAGCAAAACAAAACTTTTTTTTGCATTTTCATCCTTCTCAAATGATATAAATCAAAAAATTAGATGTATTCATAACACAGACATTTTTAAAACAATCAAAATGTGATGTTTTTCCTAAAATCTTTATAAAATGCCACAGATGATACCTTCTATATCCTGGCCTGTGGTACTGGAAGCTGTTGATTTGCAGTGTGAAAAAGCTTTTCAGCCCTCTTTGGTAGATGGCTGCTAGGAAGTGGTGGGCAGAGGATCCTGTAAGTAAAGTGATATGAGCAAGCTTGCAAGTGGGACCATTTCCCCCATCTTATAGATAGCGGGATTTGGATAAACACCTATTCCAAAGGGCTATGAATGAACAAATGTTTTTCATTATTGCCACAATGTCCTGAAACTTTGAAAAAAAAATATCCTGAAGTAAGGGACAAATAAAAGTACCCAAAGAAGTAGCTATCCTTGTTGTACTATTCCTGATTGTGTCTAATTACTGTTACTAAGAAAGCTGAGTGTGAATAAAATTAAATTTTCTACTTGTGTTTGTAAAGTCAGCAGAATTTTGTGCAAGAGAGGGGAAAAAAGAATTGCTGAATCATTTTAAGCATGAACATATGAAGATCATTATCAAAATGAAAACAGGGGAACACGCTGCCAACAGAAGAAAAAAAACAGAACATGCTCCACACTTTGGATTAGTGTTGCTTAATATCCAGATGATAATCTCTTCTTATCAGTGTGAATTTGCTTGCAATTTCTATTTTCTATTCTCTAATTTTTGGGCTCATTTTTGCTGAATGCCAAGTGCTTGCAAAGTGGGTTTTGAGTTTGTTTTCCTCCAAGTTGTACATGTGTACACACATTGCTGTATCCCTCCACCGCTGTTGACTAGCTCAGGTTCCTGGTCTAGCCTAGTCCATACCTGGTATCCTGATTTATCCTGTCACAAACCAGCCCCCTGTGGTCTTCCTAACCAAAGAGATCTTAATTCAAATGGGGACCTGGAGTTATCCTAAGCAGACTTAAACAAATACCGTGGAGATGGGAAGAGCACACAGAAATTGGATAAGTTGCAATTTAGCAGCCATTTTACCTGCAGGTTGTTTTCATGTTTCTATCAAGTTATATCTTCCTGCTGTCTTTTGGGGGGAAAAAAATGACACCAATCTCTGCTGTCCCCCGCATGCATGTCCCCAGCCTGCTTCCAGTGCTGTAAGTCTGGGGACAGGCAGTGAACTGCATCAGGGAGCTGGTGAAGTTAAGAGTTGCTGAGAGCAGCACCCATAGCTGCACATCCCTGGCTGGTTTGATTGCAGCTTCCTGGTGATTTAATTTCCATATTTTCCTCCCAAGTGCATGCTTATCAATGTCCTTCATCAGCATTTTACAGATAAATATCTCCTTAGTTCCCTCAGCCAGAACAGGATGGGGACAGCACTTGTACATATTTCACTGTAATTTGCGTTCTTGAAAATGTGATATTTTGACTGAAATTGTGTCTGCTCTGCACTGTCTCCTTTTAGAACTGCTTCTCATTTTTTGGTGTATGTTGAGGCAACTGATTATGGATAAAGGTTGGATTTATTGGGAAACTACTGTAGAATTATTATTGTAGCAGAACCACTATCTTTTCTGATTTCTGTTGTGCTCCTGAAATATAACCTGCACACTCTCTGCCTTTTACACTGCAGTTTTCAGTGAGCTGAGGCTTTCAGGGGTTTTTTTTGCAATAATTCTCAAATCTTTTTCTTGGTCAGTTGTCTAAAGCAAGTTCTATTTTACATACTTTTTTGTCTGCCTGTCTTTCTTTTTTAATTTTGCTGTAAGACATGTTTTTTAAAAAGAAAATTTCATAATTGTTAATGCTTTTTTTTNTCAACACTTATGTGTGCATGTCCATGTACACACCATGTTTTACTCCTACTAAACATCTATTTTTTTGAGAGGAATGTACAAAAACAGAGGTCTTCTCCTTCCACAGGCATTTTACATGTAGATTACGAAATACCCATTTTACAGAAAGGTAAACACAAAGCTATTTGAGACTGAGGTTCAAAGGGATCCAGACATCCGGAAGCCAGGGCAGAACCAAAACTTTTGCCTAGTTGTGTGATTTCCTGATGGCATGAGCAGAGAAGGTTGGATGCCTCTGGGTGGGTTTGGGAACATCAAGAATTGAGCAGGGAGCTGCTTTGGGCTGTTCAAGAGGAAATTCTGTTGCCTTTGATGTTTTGCTCTGAAATCAGCACTGGGAGATTTGGGCTGAGGGCAAGGGCAGCACACAAACGGAGAGGTACACTGACAAGCACAAAGGTTGCAGTTTGACTGTATTGGACTGCTTAGATTTTTCCACTTCAAAATAGGTTTTTGTTTTGGTTTGGTTTTTTCACTTTCCCAGTTTTACTTTGTACTTGAACATACAATGACAACAGGTTGAAATTAGGGTGTAGCATTATATCTTATTTTTTTAATTAAACATTTCTAGTCACCTGATATCTGGTTTTTATTGTCATTCTTCCTACACTGGAATTAAAGAAGGTTTTGAAATATTTAATCTTCCAAAACCAAAAATCCAAATTGCAGAGTCTTTGTTTTTCTTTTCCCCTCTACACTCACATCAAATGTTCCAGCCTTTGTAGCACAGCTGCTTACTGATATCAGCATTTTCTGGACCTGTCTGCATAGTCTCTCTCCCTTTGTTGAGTTTTGATAGTTAATTTAGACCACGCTCTTAGTTACTCAGCTCAGGAATATTTTTGATTACTTGAGCATGTGAACAATTCTCACTGTATAGAGTGAATTTCAAAAATAAAATAAAAAAAAATAATCCAAATATCTCAACACACTTTTGTTGCTGTGTTTTTATTATTTAATATTTTTCTTTCTTCTACACACAAGTCATTTTGCTTCTTGCTCCACTTTGTGATCCTATTTTCTAGTTCATGTGGCTTGTAAATTGTTTTTAGCCTATCTTTAGTTCTGTCCCTAATTGTTTACTGAACATGATTGTCTCCTGTTGTTGCTTTAACATCCTAATTTTGACTGGAGAGATTGTATTCTCTCCCTCTTGCCCTCTAAGACCTCTCAGAGCTATGGCAGCAGTTTTTCCATGCAAACACTTTTTATTTCTATTTTCAAACCCTCTTTCTGTTGCACTTTGACATTAAAATCTGGCGAATGAATATCTAAAATCTGATTCTGTTATCTCCTTTCCTCCTGAACTGTCTTCATCCTCATGCTTCCCACACCCTAACCCCTCTGCTGCACAGCCTCTGCCATGCAGTCTGCATGCCAGCAAATACTGTGAAGAGTCTCCAGTTTTCAAAAAATACATTGTTTGACTGTTTATCCTTGCCACAACTTCTGTTTCCATCAACTGAACCACAAGAAAGCACAAGATGGCTTTTTCTGAACGGCCTAAGGCCAGCTGATTGTACAGGTGGCAATCATATCTCATACACTGATAAATTTGTAAAATATTCTCCACAGAACCTATTGTTTTCCTGTAGAAAGTCCAGGAGCTGTTCCTGGTTCTCTGTTGTATGTGTAAGATAAGTTCAAGTGACTATAGCAGTGGTTTGTTGGAATTTTTTTTTTTATTTTCTGAAAATTATAATTGCATTAAGTCATATTTATTTTATAGCTGCCAGGAAGAAAACATTCTATGAATTTGTTTATTTAGTAGGAAAGCAGTATCTTCATCTTGTTTATTGATTAATTTTGAAAAAGGAAATAAATTCTCATTATTCATTGCCCCGTTACTGAAGAGTACGCTAAAAAGCATTACTCAAAATTTCCAGATCGAAAAATGCTAATGAAGTTGAAAAAAAGTTTCTCACAAATTGCCCAGTCACAAAATTGGAGTAGCACTGCAGACTCNGGGAACGTGTGTCGTTAGAGCTACAGCAACACGGGCCAAAAGGCGTGATCAAGAAATCAGAGATAAGCTTCAGCCCTGCTACGTGTGGCTGTCACAAGTGGCAGGGTGACCTTGGTGGAGGGGAGGAGAGGAGGGAGGCAGGAAGACAGCTGCCAGGCTGCCCCACTGCAACTGTGCACATGGTTTGATGGAAAATTATTCCAGGTCTTTTTCGTTGCTACCATTAAAGTCTTTCTCCTGGTGGTGTATCTTCATCTTTCTCTTGTTTTTCCACCTTGCCTTCACCTTGGGAAGAGGCACCCTTTCTCCTTTGCTCAGCTGCTGATGTGTCTCTGCTGTTGGGGATATGCTGATTTCACATGGTGGAGATGTTCACCTAATTGCATTCTGCAACATGGCAGAACACCTACACAGAATTTGGCTTTGAAGGGGTTGTGCACCTTCTCCAGCTAATTTAAGATCATAGAATGATAGAATGGCTT
>VZTO01020007.1:0-11285 GCA_013400615.1 Syrrhaptes paradoxus | reverse complement strand
AGTGTGTTGTAAACTCAGATCTACATGAGAGAACAAGTATCCTTACAGTCTTTTCTCAGATGGGATTAAAGGAAGGTTTGCTGCTTCATTAATTAAATTGCATTATGATTACCCAGTGTTACTAAGGTAGCAACATGAGGGGGATGGCTTTTAAATTGGCCTTGTTCACTCTTTTTTATTGTTGTTTTTATTTTTGCTTATTAATTGTCTGACCTAATTTCTGAACCATAATTCTTAATGTTAAGCCAAACAAGAGTTGTCAGGAGATGTGGAGCTGTTCATAGGGGATAATTGCCCACTTCTGTGACAGATATGTTTTTGTATTGTAATCCCAATTGTAACCAGTACTTGCAAGAGGTGTTTTGTACCAGTTCTGCCAGTGCTTCACCAGAGATATAAAACCTCATAACTTCCAAGTATTTTTTTCTGAACCTGCTCCTGATGGCTGGCCTTTGTGTGTTAGTCCACAGACAGGGAACTGTGGCATTGGTAAAATAACATACCTTCTTCTCATTTGTTAGAACCAACTGTTAGATCTTCATCAGTATCAGAGTACTCAAATGCTTTATTACTTACTGGACTTAAGAAGTCATTTCTGGTGAAAGTGTTTTAACGTTTGTACATTTAGATTATTAGAGAAACTGTGAAATACTCCTAATATTCCTGGAGATGAGAAGACAGCTAAATTCCTCAGTTATGGTGATCATACTGTTTCTCACTGTCACTGTATGTCATGCTATATCTGATTTATACACAGCATCTAACAAAAAAAGAATTTTACCAGTCTTTTTGCTCTAAACATTTCCAGTAATTATCTTCATCAGTTCCATGTTATTAACACTTTTAAACAGGCTTGTGAAGTCAGAAAAAAATCGTTTAGTACAAAGTATGTCTCATTTGGCAGATGTGTTTTACAAAGTTCTGCATACACAGCTGTACATCCTGTATTGTCCTTTCAGTACCAGAGTGTTTCAGGAAAGCTGAATTTTATAAGCTGCTTACTTCCCGGGATGGAAAACTCTTAATTAGCCAGCAGACTGCTGCTGTAGCCGACAGCTTCCCATAACCTCCTGTCCTTCCTTGAAACAGCAGGTCTGCTAGAGATGTTCTTTAACCCTGCAACTGCTGATTGTTTCCAGGCTGTGAGCCAAATCAGATGCTCAGAGCACGTACACGAAGAAAGTAGGTACAGGAGAGAACTGAAGTATTTAGAGTTCCAAACCAGTCACCATTCAGCATAGATACAAGTACAGGCAAGAGACAGGGCTGAGCAGAAAGCAAAGAGCTCAGAGCCCAGGGCAAGAGGAGTAGAGTTCATGGATCCCACACTTTCCTAGTGCAGGAGACTTGAGAGTGTTCATTTCACTGGCGACAAAGAGGGGGTTTTAAGCCTCCTCCTTGGAAAGTCTGTTTCCTGTTGTCATTGTCATTGCATCTCCAAAAGTCATGAATTCCCTCAAGGAACCAGGAAACTGCTTTATGTGGTGCTACTGCCCAAGAAGCTGCAACTTTTCCATGCTCTTGAAATTCAAGGGAGTAAAAAAATATGCTGAAAAGGAGCAGAATGTTTTTATTATGCTGACTGTTGCAGGAGAGGCCTGCTCCTCCAGCTGTACAAGATGTTTATTACTCCTTGTATGTACTGGCTGAGGTGCTAAGCATTCAGTGGTTTTCCTGAAATCATTTGGCGAATCAGTCCACTCTGTTCTTTGTGTGGACTTGCATGGGCTTGGTCCCAGTGGGATGTATGAAAACATGGCAGCTGTGAAACCAACTCCTGTCAGTAGATCCTCAGCTATTCCCCTGTGTTCTTGCTCATCCTTTAAAGTTGTCTTCTGTTTGTGGCACAGCACGTCTGCTGGTTGCACCCATCGATAGCAGAGGTGTGTGACAATTGGAAGAGAATTACCACATTCGTAGAGAGCAACGGGGCTGGAGGAGTTGCCAGCGACACGTTTTGGGACTGTACTTGTTTTGAAGCAAAGTTAGAAAGAAAATACAGCTCTGCTCTTGTTAAAGAGGGCTGTTTCTTATGGTCGTCTTCTGGATTTCAGCTGCCTATTTTTTGTTTAACCATGAGAATGAAGGAGGCTGGAGGGACTTCTGAAGTTTAGAGGACAGAGTAATTTAGGATTGAGTGATGTCCTTAACCTGTTTGCCTCTCTGTTTCAGAGCTTATCTCACTGTGAATTGATCACTGATGACGGGATTCTTCATCTGAGCAACAGTACGTGTGGTCATGAGAGGCTGCAGGTACTGGAGCTGGATAACTGTCTTCTCATCACTGACGTGACTCTGGAACACCTGGAGAACTGCCACAACTTGGAGAGAATCGAGCTGTACGACTGTCAGCAAGTCACGCGAGCTGGAATCAAACGAATCAGGGTACGTGTTTGCTGGCTTGTTCCAGTGAGAATGTCCGAGTTGTCAATACTGCTCGAGATTGTATGAACCCTGCAGGTGTCCCAGGCAAGGGAGGATGTAAAAACAGAATGTGAATATCATTCTGTTAGGTCCCCACCTCTAGAGATTAAATGTAGCTTTTCTAGATGAGCGGTACTAAGTGTCTGTTTATAACTCATGGCACTTTTGCTGTTGGAATAATGAGTGCTTTCTGTATTTTTTCAAATACGGGCTTCTATGCTTTTAGAATTGTGTAGTGACGTTCTTGTAACTCTCCTAAAATACACCTTAATATACAGAGCCAGGAGCAAGACAGCTGCATGGAGATTTCAGTGCATGGGTTGTAGGGCCTTCAGTCCCTGGAATCCAGCCACAAACTTTTCTTCCCTGTACCGCCTCCATGAGGCCAGGGACCACCCACCGGGGGGGGGGGGTGGGGCCGTGTTTTAGTCGTAATGTCAAACTTGTCTGCAACTTTGTATCCCAGATTTGTGTCCAAACGCTTTCACAATTGGAAACTCATCCCTGAGAGTACTGAGGGCAGATGCTCTGGACTAGTATCAAGGGCGTAGATGCTTTTCAGCTAACCAACCTTAATGGGAGCCCGCTTTCTGGCAATAAGGGAGATCTACTGCTTCTTTTGACAAATTATGTTTATTTCTGCCCCATTATAATGCAGACTTTTCATCCACAGGCTCATCTACCTCACGTGAAGGTTCATGCTTACTTTGCTCCGGTAACTCCCCCTCCGTCGGTAGGAGGGAGCGGACAGCGCCTCTGCAGATGCTGTATTATTCTTTGACAGTAAGTGCAACCACGCATAACATTTTGTTGTTATTGATGAAGAAAAGAATGGGACTGCAAGTCAGCGGAAGCAGTCCTAATGGTGGTGTTTGGTCATCCAGTTTTGTGACGAGAAAAGCGTTTTTGTCCAGATAAAAATCTTAACGTAATGTGCAGCTGTGGATTAAGTTGGTGATGCTTCGGTTTGTATTGTAACTCTTTCCTTCTGTTGGCATGAGAACTGAAGTACCGTGTAAAATGTTGGGGGCATTTCAGCACAGCAGCTACTTGATGAGAGTTCACTGAACTTGGAAGTTAATTTGCGTTTGTAAGCACTGCTCAGTGTGAGGTTCTGCCGTAAGGTGGGGCTGAACTCTGTCACACCAAGAAACTGAACCCGCTTGTCTGTAATGTACACGACAGATTAAATGTCAGGTTTAAGGACAAATCAGCTTTAGCAGATGTTGACCAAAAAAAAAAAAAAGCAAGGTAATCATAAGCTCTGACAGCAAAACAGCTTATACTTTTCCATGATTCAGCTTTGTATTTAATTACGTAACACGACATCATAGGTAATGTCAAACGGTGAGATAGTACCTCAAGGTAACTATATAAATACTTCCCAAGTTGTTGAACTTGGTTCTGTTGAACTGTGTGTTAGTATACAGCTTGCCCGTCCCTGATGCACGTTTTCTGCCCCATGCCATCGGCCTTTAAAAGGAGTAAGAAATCCACTGTGGCAGAGCTTGTGCACGCGGCTGTAAGCAGCTGCCACCCTTGTACATGGTGCTTACTGCCACGCCCCTCCTGTGCATCCTTAGTTACTGCCTGTCTGTAAGGAAAGGACGCAGCGGTTCTAGAAGAGGGGTGTGGTGTTCATGCTTTTCTACAGGTGAAGAATGGAAACCAGGTTCAGGTACAGGAACTATGATGGAGCTAGGAATTCAGTTCCAGCTGGTTGTCCCTCCCGTTTTAGGGACATGGCCGGCAGATGGGCAAACAGAGCTGTAGGCAGGAGCTGAACCAAACCAGCGGTTTTCAAATGTAGTAAAGCCAAACTCTTTACATTTGGATTATTTAAGAAGCTGTAAACTTCTGAAGGATGATAATAATAAAAGTCTGTGTATTAACTCAAGGCCATGCTTCCATCCTTAGTTTTTCAGTGCTAGAGGGTTAGATACACTTTTTTTTTATATTAAGCAACTTAATTAGCTGAGATAAACTACTCAACAGTTCAGAAAGCTTTTTTGTGTAAGATTGTGTCTGTGTGTGTTTGAAGAGTTCAGGGCTTCTGTGTTTACTGGAAATTAACACAAATACTGTCTTAAAAAGCAGTTGAAGAAGCTACTACTGGATCGTACTGCAATTTCCCCCCAAAATTTTAAGCTACTTTGTAAATGGAGCGTGAACATGAAGAGACTTTTATGGACAACAGTGGCTGTTGTGTTCACACTTCACACATTTGCAGACAACAGGGCCGATATATTAAGATCTCAGCTTAGAGGATAAATTACAGATTAGAGTGCAGTACATGGACTCCTTTATTACTCCAAAAGAAGCCAGTCCGGGCTTGTTTTGCACAGTAGTGGAGGAGTGTTGTTACAATCATACTTCCGAGTTCCATTCAGACACTGCTGCAATGGAGTGTTTTAAGCAGATTTTATTCTCAGCTGTACCAGGGAAGTCATTGGTATCCGTATGTCAAGATGTGTTGCCTTTTGTTGGCTCATTTTTTTTCCAAGATTGTAATGAACCTTGTAAGTCTGTTGCATTGAAGATGTACAAAAACCAAATAGAACCTACTCTGATCCAGGACACCTAAATAAACAATCAGCTGATGTTAAATTTGAATTTGTTTCCCTTATTTCAAATTTAACGCAGTTTTCTATTAGAAGCAGAAGATCTATGCGCACGCTGGGTGCTGGATGAACTACAGAGCGGGTTTCCTTCCATTACTGACCTTTACTTACCATTACTGCTAAGGTAGGTCTTACATTTAATCTAAGACGTAACAACAGAAGTGTCTCTAATATGTGTGGGGAAAAAAAAATAAACAAAAAGAAAGCACATTTACAAAATTATTGAAAAACATTTATTATACTTAAATTGAAATGTGTACATCTTATTAAAAAACAAAAGCAATTTGCTGGTGCCATAATTTAATTCCAATTTCATGTGAGGTGGACAAACTACTGTACAACTTTCAGTATTCTTTAAAATTCGATATTTGGATACTTTCCAATCAAGGATTTTTCCACTTTTATAAAACATTTGGATTTGAACAAGAGTCGGTTCAAGAAAATACTAGGACCAAACAATACCCAAAGATGAACAACTTATAGGCAGAAATGTTTAAGCATATAAAATTTTACTTTGAGTGCAGAGAAAAAAAAAGTAAAGAAACTCTAGCTTTGATGAATTTAAATTTTCAAAATGCTACAGCTTTAGTAAGCGTTTCTGCTAAGCACTTGAGCCAGGTATGAAAGGGAGAATGAAAAAAATCAAAGTTGCTTTTTTTTTTTTTACATGCTGTAGTAGTTGCTTACATTGAACTCTGCAGCATAAAAAGCAAACTACTCCCAAGCTTTTAAGCCAGAGATCAAGGTGGAACTTCTCAAAGGCACAAAATGACAGCTGTGAAACTGTCACTTAATTCCTTTTGAAGTATTCCCCTTAAAGTACCTAACCCATGGAAACTTAATGTTAATGTAGGAAATGCTGTGCCATCTCTTTACATGAAATATCCAAAATATTGAAAAAGCACATTGCCTGTTTCAAAGGGAATATTTGGTCATATGGAAGAGGCACTGTAACAGCTGTACAGTATGGATTGGAGGGCAGAGAAAGGACAACAGAAAAGGTAAGATATTTGTCCGTAATAGCAACTACAGCAAGGCGTTTACCTGCTGCTAAGGAGACTAAAATGGTGAATATTTAGTGTTTCTAAAGCAATTTATTTGACATTGCTGAAAGCTATCACAGCCCCATGGTGCTAGTGGGTCATCTTCCCTCATCAACATAATTCCACTAAATCATGAAAATCCACCTCTCGCTGCTAGTATTTGTAAACCCACGATTTTACAAGCAAAGAGTTAAACTTGCAGCAGTGCTCCGCAGAGAACCTAGAAACTAAACATAAAGGATGCACAGGCAATTCTTTTCCATTAAATTTGTTAAAGCAAAACACAATTACTTGGTACCCCATAGGATTTGTATTAATCCCTCCAATAAGGTACTATTGATAATGCAGTTTGCTGCATGCATATATTGCATCTGTCTAGGGCTTCTTAAAAGCCCTGTTCTGGCATTTACACTTCTTACATACACTCTTATACACAATTTACACGGGAAGCTGTTTTGACAGCTTTACTCGCAAAGACCCGACAACCTGATCACTATCAGCTTAACTACTCATCTCCACACAGATTAGTATGTGCTCTGCTAACATCAAAAATAAAACCAGCGTAAGGTACAAGCAAGTAATAGACAAACTGGCACAGAAAGGTAAATGCCCCAAAATGAGTTTACATTCTTCTCCAACTGGATACAGGTAATAGAAAAGCCACAGTGCTTCGCTTCTAGAAACTGTATCTACTGGCCGTGATTTGCCTTATTTCTGTAAAGGGCAAGCACCTTTGCTCGCATTGTCTCCCATGCCTGTACGTAAGCTGTCATGGCATTATACCTCTCATGAGGACACTTAGCTATGGCAGTGATAAGAAAGTTCACCTCTCAAACAGCTCATTAGAAAGGTCATTTTGTGTTTTCAATATGAAACATCTTATACGGTGAAGTTAGATCCTAAGGTTTTGGACGATCTTCGTAATCTTTAGGCAGGACCTCATTCTGCATTGGAGGATCAGTCTAGCAGTTGTGTGACATCACTTCAGGATTATATGGAAGCCTTCACCATTTTCAGCTGGAAAAGAAAAAAACCTGTCAGTCTTTTGTAACTCAAACCAGAAATATACTAATAACCAAGGCACCAAAACATCAAAGCATGGGCTTGGTTTTTACTGTATACATGTGGTTCATTACTACTATGAACTACTGAACTTGAAATTTCAGTAACCTGCTATTCAGACTAAATGCATGAAGAATAACTTCTAAATTTCTTTACAGTTATTGCTGCTCTTCCTACTATGCATTAAACCCATCTCATGTGACAGTGACAGTTAATATCATAGAAGGAGTTGTACTGGTCTTGCAGAAGTTCAATCCTTAGCATGTTTCTAATCATCTATTTTGTGATGCTCAGCCTTAAACTAGAAAGCCAAATGAAAAGAGTGTAAAAAAAAAAACCCAAACCACTCTGTGGATTTTATGCCTAGAAGCAGCACTACCACCAAAAGGCTTCACAACTGAGACAAATAACCATCACTAACAAAGTGAACAGATGTTATACTGAAGAAAACAATTAGTTTCAAGTTGGAATGCTGATAAAGTGAAGCAGATTTTAAAAATACAGCTCATGTACAGCAAAAACATAGCTTGTAAAAACTTCCTACTTGTGCTGAATACACTTGGCTGCCAACTGGATGCAGGTTTTTTTGTTTTGTTATTTTTTTTCTGCAAGTCAGCCTTCACTACATCTCCCCTTACTCTTTGCTTCAGGAAGTCTCACTGTAATAGTGTTCTGCTTTAAAGGCTCCTTTGTAGAATAAACAATTGTGTTTTAGACTGTCAGAGAAGACACTGTACCTTTTATTGTGGTGAATAAGAAACAACTCTCATCTTGAAAGTTTTGAACCATCTACAAAAAAAAAGTTTTGAAACCCTCCTGAGTATGACCAATGCAAAAAATAAATATATCAGACATTAAACACAGCCCTTCATAAGCAGCTGCATATTTTAGAGTTTATTCAATGACTAACAAGTACATAGCAAATTAAATTAAAATATATTACTGTCAAAATACTGTTTGTTCATTATGTGACACCCCTGTTGGCTGTGTTTTTGGAACTCTAAAAGTGTAGCAGGTGCTTGAATAAGCCGAGTTCAACAGTACTTAAACGCTCCCTGCCTTTGGGCATGTTCAGAATAAATACATCCTCAGTAATTACTGCAGCACCTCAGAACTATATACACCAGTTGCCTTTCTCTTCCCATAATTTGAATTTATTCAGGTAGAGTGACATTTTAAAAGATCCTTCTGCTCATTGTAATGCAAATGAAAAAATACTCTAAATGTCAGAAAATAACTCAGTTGCAATACCAAACAGAAAAAAAACAGCAATAAAGAAGCAAGCATAAGAAAAATCTGCCATTCTATTTCAGAAGTCATAAATAAAATTTCCATTACCTGATCACTAACAAGGATGTGGATACCTGTGGGACCCTGTCTGTAAACCTGGTTGATCTGATGCAAAGGAATATTAAATGCCAAAGCAAGCTTGCGGGTGACTTCTGAGGCTGCCATTTCTTCCAAGTAGATTGCATGATAAACTACAAGAANTTTCACTGTAATAGTGTTCTGCTTTAAAGGCTCCTTTGTAGAATAAACAATTGTGTTTTAGACTGTCAGAGAAGACACTGTACCTTTTATTGTGGTGAATAAGAAACAACTCTCATCTTGAAAGTTTTGAACCATCTACAAAAAAAAAGTTTTGAAACCCTCCTGAGTATGACCAATGCAAAAAATAAATATATCAGACATTAAACACAGCCCTTCATAAGCAGCTGCATATTTTAGAGTTTATTCAATGACTAACAAGTACATAGCAAATTAAATTAAAATATATTACTGTCAAAATACTGTTTGTTCATTATGTGACACCCCTGTTGGCTGTGTTTTTGGAACTCTAAAAGTGTAGCAGGTGCTTGAATAAGCCGAGTTCAACAGTACTTAAACGCTCCCTGCCTTTGGGCATGTTCAGAATAAATACATCCTCAGTAATTACTGCAGCACCTCAGAACTATATACACCAGTTGCCTTTCTCTTCCCATAATTTGAATTTATTCAGGTAGAGTGACATTTTAAAAGATCCTTCTGCTCATTGTAATGCAAATGAAAAAATACTCTAAATGTCAGAAAATAACTCAGTTGCAATACCAAACAGAAAAAAAACAGCAATAAAGAAGCAAGCATAAGAAAAATCTGCCATTCTATTTCAGAAGTCATAAATAAAATTTCCATTACCTGATCACTAACAAGGATGTGGATACCTGTGGGACCCTGTCTGTAAACCTGGTTGATCTGATGCAAAGGAATATTAAATGCCAAAGCAAGCTTGCGGGTGACTTCTGAGGCTGCCATTTCTTCCAAGTAGATTGCATGATAAACTACAAGAAAAAAGAATTATTTAAATAAGCACAGTCCTAACTGATAACAAGTAACTATATGAAAAAAACATCTGAATTTGTTTATCCCTTAGCTTTAAAAAATTTTAAAGGCTAGAAACCTTTACTTTTCCTTGTCCAAGCCTACAGTTTGAGTTCAGCTGCACAGAAAATGACAGCAAAACCCAACAAAATGGGAAAGAAGTGTTTTATTTGCATGTAGCTTTCATACGCACCTACAGCCTACCTTGGCTGTAACAACAAAGCACAGCTCATTTGGGAGCTCCTTAATTACCACGTAACTAGTTAGTTGTATCAACGGACTTATAAATCAATCAATCATTTCACCTTGAGAGGTTTTAAGGTTCTGTTCATCCCACGCAGTATTATTACAACAACAATGCTGTTCGGATTACAACTTCCTATGGTTTCTCTGTACACCAGAAACACAAATTCAGCCTCTTCACTATTCTTTTTTCCTTCCCATCTATCTTGTTTTAGACTTTTTAAGACACAGAAACGGTAAGCTAAGAGCCCCCCCTGCACCATACCGTATATTGCACCATTGCTGCTATCGCCATTGCCTGCGTCTGGTCTTTCCAGTTGTATGCTCCGTAATGGCTCCTGACAGACGTAGATTGTTAAACGGGGCCTAACAGACCTGCAATTCACACAAACCACGGATCAGAGAAAAGGTGCCTTGCCCTGGAAATATGGAAACCGATATGCCATGAATGCAGGTTTCTGAGCACTGACTTCCCAGATCTCCCAGTTCTAACGACAGGGGATTCTAGTAAATGTTAGAACAAACCCCACTCAACCCCCCATTCCCCATCTCACCTGGATTTCAGTGCATTATATAGCCGAATGCCATCGGCTGGACCACAGATTTGTACCAGATCTTCTCTTGTCAGCTTTAATAAATCAGCACCTGAAGAAACACAGGAGGACTTTATAAAGACTGTTTTAGAACACCTATACTTTAAAAATAAATTGACAACCATTGTGTCACCACAGAAAACCTGAGATGGAATTTTACTCCTGGTGTGTACTGTGTCATCCCAGTCTTGGCACAATTACATGGAAGGTTAAAGAAACAAATGCCAAAACACAGCCCCAGATCATGCATCTATAGCCATTTCTTGCTTCCCTACATATAGTGGAAACTACACTGACACACATCTAAGGAAGAACAATCAGACATTCTGCTGAAATAAAAAAAAAANAAAAAAAAAAAAAGGCAAATACAGGTAGGTATTCTCCTGTTGCATGGCACTGAAGCACAGCTTGATACAAAAAAGAATTTGCTATTTCTGTGAATAAGACAGTGATTCACAGGTTCAGAGTTTGGAAGGATGAAAGCTTCCTACACTACAATGAGATCCAACTCCCAAGAAAAGATCTTTCCCCACACAAAACTTGCTCACTATAGCACAAAGACTCTAAATAAAAAAGTGAACTACAGATACCTGAGAAATTTGAAAAAAGCCTTGTATAGGGAGAGAACCTATGCTTGAGCAACCATTGCTGAGTTTCCTGGATTGTGGCTGAAGGATGAAGCTGCTGTAAGAAACAGGATTGGATATGGTAACTCAGATACTAAAAAAAACCCCAAACCATTAAAAACCCTCCCTCAGTTAAAGCCTCCCTCAGTACCTATTAATATCAAGGTATGTATAAATCAAATGTTCTGACACAAATACAAACACAGCCATGATCAACACCAGAAAGCAAACACTCACATCTCCAGACCCTTGAGAGGTTCCATCTCCTTGATGATTTGGGGAGGAAGAATTGCTACAGATTAAAAAAAAAATAAA
>VZTO01020006.1:991-13772 GCA_013400615.1 Syrrhaptes paradoxus | reverse complement strand
TTTTCACAACTGATGTAGTCTCATGAGAGGACATAAATGTGTTGATGAGCAGCAATGCAATATACATTTCTAAAGTTCACATGTATGCACATATAATTATGCCAAAGCCATTATTTAAACCAGACACCAGCCATGTTCTCAAAAGAAGTCACCTGAGGATGGCTACCTATTTGGAACAGATAAAAGTGTGTTTAGTCACTTGAGAGGTGTTTGCTGCCATACAGAAAGCAATGGTAAAACCCGAGAAGATGGGAAGGGTGATATGCAGGGAAACAATTGCAGAGTGGCAGGCTGCTGAAGTGAACGACAGAGACGCAGGAAGGCCAGCTTGTGTACATGCTCTAGGACTGTATGAGATCACTTAGGTGTCAGTTTCACTGCAGAAGTCTTCTGGTTGTTATTCATATTTTTATTTTATGTCTCTGTGATGCTCAGATCAGGACTTCATCCACAGCTTGTGTCACCAGATTTATAAGTTGGAGGATGCCTCTGTTCTCCATACTTGGCAGGGTGGTTTTTATTCTTATAACTTAAGTTCACATGCAGAAGAGAGGCACCCAAGCAAAACTTCAAGTTCAATTTACACATTTCCTCTTGATTATGTGGTAGGTTTTCCCTAGAAATTTAAAGATGCTTATGGCCAATTCAGATTTTATCTAAATTGACATCTCTCCATTAAGGTCTACAAATTTATTTTCATATCTGCAAGAGCTGCATCCTTTTTGGTATGAAAGGCAATGTCACATTCCTGCTTCCTACAGAAGAAAGCACTAGGATGTCAAAAGTTGGTTATTTTTTTAAGAAAGGAGTTTTTAAATACTTTTCCTAGGAGGAAAAGCAGTCTAAGTCTAATTCAGTTTCCAACTTCAAATGTTTTGGCTGGCAAGGTCTGAATGGTGGGGAGAGAAAGGAAACCTGTACTTTGGCAGAGTGGTCTTATTAATAAGTGGGTTCCTTTAACATGTAAAAGGTACAGGTTTCTTCAATAGTACAAGTATTTAAAAATATTGTAAATAAGACCATTTTTACATACGTTCCTATAACTGTTTCAAGTTCTTTCTCATACTTACCATTTCTTTGAGAACCTTCTCCACAGTTTCTTTCTCCTGAAGGTTGAAAACAAACCTGGATGCTGGCACACTGGCCAGGAGCCGCAGCTTGGCAGCATTGCTAACCTCCTCAGCCACTCTGGTCATTCCCATTGTGAAAAATACAATTCCATGGTGTTTAGCATCAGCTGTAGCTGCAAAAATATCTGGGTTTCTTGGATGATCTACTCCATCAGTGAAGAGCATAGCTACCTTCACACTACCTGGTGTCCCTTCAGTCATATAGAGTTGTGTGAGGTTAGTTATAGCGTAAGTTGTGTAGGTGCCATGACCTATGTAGGTGATGGGAGCAATGTGGGATTTGAAAGCTTCAGGACCTTTCCAATCATGGAAAGTCTGCTCTATGAAAACAGTGCTGCTGTACTGAAGTAAGGCCATCCTCCAGCTAAGGGTACGTCCAGAACTAAGCTGCAGACTTTTCATTCTGTCTACAGTTTCCAGTACAAATTTTTTCTGCTGTTCGTGATTATAGTCCTTAGCACTTTCAGAGCTGTCCAGTAAAAAAGCAATTTCCAGAATGCAGTCTTCATCTAGAATAAATAGATAAGTAGGTAGGTGAGTGGAGTGGTTTCATACTAAATCTCATTCTATCCTTACATGTATTTTAGGCTTCAAAAATGGAGTGCAATTACGGACATTTTTGAAAGCACCTGTGATAACAAGTGTGAGACCCTGATGAAGACAGAGCATATAGAGGCTGAGGAATTTGCTCCAGAACGGATGCCCCAAGGAATAAGAAACTGAAGGTGAGGTAACGTCATATAGTATGAAATTAAGAATGTTGTAGTGGTTTTAGACATTCATTCTGTCCTCTTGCCTGGTATTTCACTGAATATGCTACTAGGATGAAGACTGGGAAAGTGGAAGTCATCTCCAGGAAAATGAGTCTTACTGAATAAGACACTGCGATATGATTTGACAGAGGTAAATTTTGTCCCTGATGCTGAAACTCACATCCAGTGACATAAAAGTTTCCAAAAGCAGGATCTGTAGAGTATTAATTTTCTGAACTACTGATGACATTAATTCTATAGAAATACAGTTATATGGGCTATTATTATTGTAGTGATAGTAACAGCCATATAATAAAAAAGCCCAGAAGTAATCTCTGTTTCTGAAATACACAAAAGGGGAGGGAAAAGATGGGAGTGAAAAGATAAAAGTGCAAAAATAAGGCACATGAAAGTGTAGGATGAGACAAGGATGTCTGATTATAAGCAATATCTTAGAGGGCAAGTTACCCATGTAGTCCAGAATCCAAATAAATGAATCAGGGCAAAAAAACCCCACACCTGTTTTACAATGACAATATTCACCTTGATCACTTGAGCTGGGATATATTTCTACATTATTTGACAGAATGTGTTTAGGTTTTGGTCTTCTTAATCTGTATTTTTCTTCCTCCCTGAGATTTTCTGATAAAACCTCATGGTGTTCAAGTATCCACAAAAGCCACCAGAATCTGAAGAACATAATTTGTTTGTTTTCTGTTTCCTAAACAACACAAATAATAACACAGAAGTACAGCAGTATGAGGACAATAAAGTATTATTCAATTTTACATCAACAAGTTGCTTAGCAGGCTGTATTTTAAAATATAGTCCCTAAAAACTAGCTGATTTTATTTTATTTTTGGTAAGATTTTCTCCAAAATATGTAAAAAATAGTAAACAGAGACATACTGGAGTGATTTTCAAGCATTGCGCATATAGTTCTAGCACATGACAAACTGAAGATAGATATTTTACAAACATACTTCAGTTCTCTCTCACTGCCAGGTAGTGTTTGTACAACCATCACTTCAGAAAAATCTTAACCTTGACTATACCCATGTGGATGCAGCATGAATCCCAAGTATCATTCACAGGGGTGTTTTTTTTAAACCTGATTTTTCCAGAGCTGGCATGGAGAGATGGAGGTACAGAGGTAGACCTGAGTTTTTCCCTGTTCTCTTTACTTAAGAGCTGAGGGTCATGCACACTTCTCCGTGCTATCACAGCCCCCCCTGTCCTCAGCAGTCCTACAGAGGAACAGTCCTGGTCTGAGAGTGCTGTCCAGGCGTGAGTGTACCTGCTGTGCAGCCCTGGGGATATGTGGACCCAGAGTGCTGAGCCCAAAATCGACAGCTACCTATTAACAGGACTTTTTCCTTCTGCAGGGACCAGAGCTGTTTGTCCTGGGCTCACAGGCTCACCCAGAGCTCACAGGCTGCTCAGGGACTGACAAGTCAGTCCTGCCCCACTTCTGTTTCATTGTCATCTCTCTGCAAGCTCTCCCCAGGTAGCAACAACACGTAGCCAAAGGGCATCTCAGTGGCAAGAATGAACCTGCGAGAACCAAGCATCTCACAGAAGTCCCTAACACAGCCATGTCTGCAGGGTTTCTCAGCTCCTGCTACTTTAGGGCAGGAATTCTAGTTCTCATAGACACTGAGAGGACAAGGGTCCTTACCTCGATGTCCCTAAGCAAAAGGCTCTGCAGAGATGCTATCCTGGGCTCGCTGGCAGCTGCGTTGTCCTCCCTGTGCTGGATGCTCTGTGAGGAAAGAAGGGAGAAGTTGGGCTGTAAGCTCCTGTGAGAATTGGTGTCATGTGTCAGGAGGGGCCAGCAGACAGAGGCAAGGAAAAAGGGGAAGAACAGCAATCCCGGCTCCCCCTTCTCGGCATCCACCCACCCCTCTCCTCCTCCCCAGGCTATACACATACACCCTAAGTGTAGTCTCAGACAGCCATTTCCACACATAAATCCTAATCCATACCTGCACATTTATGGAAGAGGACTGTTCTCACCCCAACACACCCCTGCACACCAGCCCCCTTGTGTTCACTCTCTTCTCCCATCACTACCACACACCTTTCACCCCTATACTTCTGCACATCTGTCATACTTTGGCAGCTTTTGGTACTGAGCAGCACGTTTTCAACATCATCATAGTGGTCCATGTCTGCAGGATCCCTTTCAGACCTGAATGAATCTCCTTATAATGAGGGATTCCTGTTACTGCTGGAGTAGAAAGATATTTACTCACCCATGGACTGGACCAACTGAAATTTCAGTTGCTGGCAAGATTGCCCAGCATAAGGAGGTCAAAAAAGACATACCAGTATGAAAGCTGTATAGTTTCTCCATGCTTATCAGCCACCCCTATCCTTTCAAAGGCTGTAATAGAGAACAAGGACTGACACATACTATGATACCTTCAAAACCTAAGCTCAGTTGTTATGGATCCTGAAGGTTCTTTTACCAGTGGTTGCAGCTGGTCACCTAATTCTTCAAATATCCTCAGAAAGCTCTTGCATTATAAACAAACATATTAATCTGTTTTCCACAAAAATACATATCTTTTTTTTTTTCCTGTGGACCCATCATTTTTTACCTAGATGCACACAAAGAGGACCCAATGCTAACTGCTGTCCTCCTTTCCATCTTAAGCGTCCACGAGCTCAGCCCACTTATGACAGTCACAGCTAAAGAGGCTGAGGGGAGTGGGGAGAAAGGATGCAGCTCTGGCTCCGAATTCAGTAGGTGGGAGGGACTGGTAGAACAATGCAGTTGGACACCATTTGCAATGGCTCTAACCTTGTTTTCTGTTTTCCATCTTTGCCCGTAACTAGTGCTAAATCGGTGAACTAGGATGGCTGAAGTGGAAGTCTACATATTGTACAGCTGCTTGTCGTTACCTAAACTGAAACTAGCTCAGATGCAGCTATGTGTGCTACAGTTACAGCTAAGAAAGAATTTTCTTTCAAGGTTGTAAATAATTGATGTTTATTTCTCTTCAGCCACTTTTATTTTTCCATGCTTACACTGACATATTTAGATTTTGATTAAGGCAATGAATGAAAAGGCTTTTTTTTGCCCTTTAGGGAATACAAATGATATGGTGTTTAACTGAAATAGATATAATAAATCTCACATAGCCCCTAAATCTTACAGAAAAAAAATCTAATTCTAGCAAGAAAAAGCATGTTAACTATGGTTGGGATTGTGTGCCTTCCATAAGCAAAACATTGTCATTCTTTCATTTTCACTTCTAATTCCTACCTTAAAACATAGCTGGCAAATAATTTCTTAATTAAGTAACTATTCTGCTTGTATGTTTAGTAGCAAGTTCTTGGCTTCAGGATATTTCCTATTATTAATGAATGATGTTTACCCTCAGGACAAATTTTTCTTTTTTTTTTTTTTTTTTTGGCCAGGTGCAACTTTAAAAGCTTAGTGGGGCCTCTGCATATTTATACCTGTTTGCGTGGGATGCATGGTATTATTTTGTCCAGAATTCCAAGTATGTGACATACCATGCAGTACACTTCTACACTTGCAGTCTTCTGAAGTTGTGATGGTCTCAGTATCTGAACTATTCTTATGGTGACAGCATCTCAAAACCGAGATGATACCAATGTAAAATATGTGTGCAGTGATGCATCTGAGATAACTCTTAAAAGTTAAAATTAACAGCAAGCTTTCTTGCCTCATTTACTACAGACTTTACCAAGTGCTTATTTAACACTTTAATGGCATTGCACTGTATGTATTTTCTAAATAGAGTAAGTATCTTAAAAGCTATGATTAGGAACATTCAAAATGTCATTTAAATGTTATAAATCTACTGCTAAGTTTTGTTTTTTTTTGTAAAGGAATAACAACGTTTCATATTTTATCTTAAGGAATCTAGACATTGGATGCTTCAACACACAGTTACATTTCTATGCACCTACTAATTAAACATATGTAAGTATCTTTGACATCTCTGGGAGATATTTAGTTGACTAAGTTGGGCTCAGCTACCCCAGCTCACATATGCTTCCAACATGACAGTAACTGGCCTTAAAATTGGTAATCTTTGCAGGAGTCAAAGACTGAAGTGAATATAAAGGCTATGTTACAATTGCACCAACTGAAGCTGAAGTCACAAATACTGCTGCGTATACAGATCTTTGGATTTTTTCCATCACTGTTTGAAATCCAAGAGTTCTCAGCTGTCTGATCTCAGTATTTCAATCTGAAAAATGAGCCCTAACATTTTTTTTCAAAGAATAAAGGGCTGTATGAGAGCTATTTAAAACCACAGCTAAGTAGGCTATAATCAATCAAAGTAAATTCCTTATAGTATTATAAATGTGAAGAGAGATATCATGAAGAAAGATACCCCCTTTATACTGTGTTTAAGCACTATTAAGAAGGGAAGCCAAAGGAATATTCCACCCCTTTGTCACTGCTGTTACCATTGCATAGGTGGTGACAGCTTCAGAGCTACATGAGGTTGCCAGGACAATTTGAAGGGACACTGAATGAAAAACTGGGGCTTAGAGGTGCCAGTTGCTGTGGTGTAGCATGACCTGACTATGCCAGCAACAGCCCTCACTATCATTTCTCAATGGGCAGAAGTAGCAGAAAGCCTGATTGTTCCAAACTTCTTTCCTGGTGCTCTCTTCTTCATCTGTCCCTCCCCTCTGTCTGTGGGTACCCTTCTTACAGCCTGGTCTGGCTCAGCTGTGACCACTTCATCCACTTCGTTCATTGTTTAGCAAAATTCAGTACATGATTGAGAAGCCTCGAGTAATTTCTGTTAAATTGAATTAACTAATGTCTTCTAGCATGATATTATGTCACTAGAATGTCACAGATAACAGACTAGTCCTTCTTCAGCAAGCCTTGTCCAACAAGCCTGCAACAGGACTGGAGATGAAGTAATCATGAACCAGCATAGCTGGCAAAATGCCATCTGAATATTTCTGTATGCTAAAGGAATACTCAGACACCAGGAAGCCCAGTTTTTGGGAGCAGCATGAAGCAAACAGAACATGATTCTGATTTTCCTCTGCTCTGATGGTAATTTTTTTTGTCCCAAAGGGCTTGATGTGATGCTTCTAAAAGGCGTTTCCATTTTTTTTGCCACCTCAATGTGAATAATACACATATCTTGTCCGCTGTGAACTGTTAAAAACAAGCACATTTCACACAATCTTCTTCTAGTGTTTCATGGCCTCAAGACAGTCTTGACCATTTAACCTGACTGCATCATGCTGTGATGGTATTTCAAGAGTATTTATTTCATTATACTATACATGTCAGTACATGACCAAAGCGCCCAGCAGAAACAAAAACCTACCTGACTTGAACTTGTAAAATAATGAAAGCACACCATTTACAATATTTTGAATCCCAATATTAAAGAGCCATGTGGTTCACAGTCCCATAAGTTGTATCACGTGTGAATTTTAGGAAAAACATTTCAAAAGTTCAAATGCGCGAAGTAATTAAACAAGACAATTTTAAAAATCAGAACTTCACTGAAGATTTTATCTGGAGAAGGATAAAATAGAAACCTGTGTTTTATCTTTTGACTGCAAAATGTGTTTAAGTGGATTTGACAGCTCCGGATTCAGGCTGAATAGTCTGCTGAGTATGGTAAGTCTTGACAACTGAACTTCTATTTGCCAGCTGTTGTGGCTGCAGTTTTACATTTTTTTTTTTAAATTTGGACCTATGTTCTGTGACAAAACCTGATCTGCATAAAAAAATATCTCTTAATGGCACAGCCTTATAAAAACCTACGATGAATCTTGGTATACACGAATGTAGTGGCAGAGCTATTGATGCCAGTGAGGCCAGGATTATTTATTTGCTTTTTGGTACAGATCCTGAGCACATAGTTTGAAAGAGCTGATCACAGCAAATCAGCTTTATTGTGTTGTCATCTAATCCCACTGTCATGGAAAATGCTGTAAGCAAGGTCTTTGATGGCAAAGAGCTACTCTTTTCATAGCTCCCAACAGATTTTAATGATTCTTTGGAACTGGAGTGGTAAATGTGGCCTTCTCTTTTGCAGCTGGTATGAACTTGTCTCTCCATTTCCCTCTTTTTTTTAATATTTCTCTTCTGCAACATTTTTCAGGACATGAAGCAAGAAAACTTAAACTCTGATGAGGCATAGAAGGAAGGACACTGTCCTCAGTACTCTCCCATTTTATGTCTATACAATACAGCCAAAAGCTCACTCTGAGCATTTTGGTGGTAAGTAAATACTCATCATCTGTCTGTAATATCAATATATTAGCTTTTGTTTTGTTTTGAATGTATTTGCTTATTTCTACTTTTATTCTAATAGTTCTCCTTTCATTTTTAGTTTTAGTTTTCCTCATTAAGAGATATTTTCCACCTTACAGCAGGTGGAGCATTCAGCCTAACAAGGGAATTAAAGCCTATAAATAAAAGCATTCAGATAGAATTTTAACATACTTAATATTTGACTGAACATTTGGTGATACTGAACATTTAACTAAAGCAAGAATACTCTTAAAATGAAAACTAAACCAAATCATAAAGATTTGGTTTGCTACATTGGTGCCAATGAAAACCTACTTAGACAAGTAATTATTTTGAATTTGCTGTTGCATCTCAATTACTTCTTATTGCAAAGTATACTTTGCGTAACTATTTTCTTCCACCAGCCTGATTTTCAACAGCATGGTAACTGTAATTAGCAATACAAAACTCTTACACTATTCCTTTTTAAATACAATGATTACATTTTTCAGGAGTGGAAGCTCATGTATTTTGATGGAGTTGCAGTAAAAAGCAGATGCTTTAATCTCACCTAGCACGTTTAGAGAAGATACTGTCTGATAACTGGAAAGGGAATTACTCTGCCGGAAATACATTTACCAAGTTAAAGCATTTTGCATATGTAGTACACTATTTTGCAGATGAAAACGATAGAGATTTGGTAGAAAAAGTGAAGTTACATGCAGTTCTAAAGCTGTAATCCTTTTAATATTAGGCATAGATTTTGTCTTTTGGAGAGGTGACTATCTTCTCCTATTACTATTCAAATGGGAAGCTGAAGTATTTCAGATCAAGCAACTGATGCTTCAGAATTGGCACCATGTGCAGCATTCATATTCCATCTAAAATTATTTTGAGAGATGATTTAATTTGCATAATCTCCTCCAGATGGGATTACAAATAATTTCAAGATATTATTGCTGTCTGAGGAAGATTAACTGTAGCTCAGACTCAAAATTCAGAGACTTTTGTCTCAGACTTTTCAGGGTATTGATATTTTCACTGCTTAT
This sequence comes from Syrrhaptes paradoxus, assembly GCA_013400615.1. Lineage (NCBI taxonomy): Eukaryota > Metazoa > Chordata > Aves > Pterocliformes > Pteroclidae > Syrrhaptes > Syrrhaptes paradoxus. The sequence continues at coordinate 4,585 of VZTO01020006.1, read as the reverse complement.
GATGTTATGATGGAAAACCTCGTGCCTCTGAAAAAAATGATTCTTGGGTGTTTTAGGTTGTAAAACAGTAACACCAATCCAGAAAAGTAGTGTTTTGCCAGATAGACCACCACTTTGCTAGATTGTTGCTACTTTCCCACCTTTTAGTGGAGAATCTCATTCTGTTAGTCTGATATGTGCTGCCTTGAAGCTTGAAAGCATTCACTAAACCGCTGATAGTGTCAGTGAAATAATAACCACTTGTCATGATAGACTAATGATATTTGCATCATTTTGCCATATTTTGTTGTCCATATTGAAGGGTCATGCTGCTAAGCATTTACCAAAGTTGGGGCGTATGGTAAAGAAGGCACTTGTTGCTAGTATCGCAAAACTCTGCTATGCCATCTGTGGATAAGCTGAAACCTTAACTCTATGTAGTTATGCCTGTCAAGGCACCATGCTTAGACCAAATCATAACAGCTTGTGTCTTTGAGGGAGAATAAAATAAGCCTTTTTATTTTGAAGCGTCTCACAAACAAATTCATGACTTACCTATGTCTCAGTTAGATTATGATACTTCCCCAATCAAAACAGACTTGTCTGTTACAGTATTGATGCTTTTGGAATAAATGAAGCAAGAAATTTAGAAAGTAAACTTCAGGCATGATGGTCATTTTGCATGTGTTCTGTATTCTGCTTCCAAAAAAATTACTTCCCCTAGTGGTAGATTGAAGTTCAGTGGCAAGAACATGTATGTTAATGCTGCATCAAGTAAAATCAGTCACTAGTTAATCACTAATACTTGAATCTAATACCATGCTTTCAGTTTTTACTCCTTGCAAACACGATTATGTGGAAATACAGAAAATAGATGTCAATTTCTGAAGTAGTTAACCTACTATAGAGCTTTAATATCAAACATCTTTCTCCTCTCTTTCTGGTATTATCATTTATTGACCATAGTGATTACAAAGGTGGGACTAGATTCTCTACGTTTTTTAAAGCACATGGCATTCTAAACTTGATAAACACATGTGCATAGTGCTACAAAACATCTCACTTGTTAGAGGTTCTTGAGGAAATAAGTTTATAATGTGAGTTTTCATCTGATTTATTTTCATATTATGTATGCTATAGAACAACTGAAGCTTTTCAAGTGGTTTTCGGAAGAAAAGGCTGAAGGTCTCGAGTGGAATCTCGGTTCTTAGAGCAGGTTGGCATACTGGAAAAAATCATTTGAAAGATCTGGCCACCAGGTGTCAGTCTTGACTCACATGTGAGTGTTTTGTGGGCATTGCTGCCTGCAGAGGTTTGCTTTGGGGAGACTGGTAGAGCAAGGCTGTTAGTATCAGTACTACGACTAATATATTTTTTTTAAAACTTCAGGAAATTGATCTGTCATGTAGGAGTAGCAGTGCTGTGACTATAGCAACTTTGCTTCAAAAAGGGACTAAAACATGTCATGTGGTAGTTTTATAGTTTGTTTTTTTTCTGTTGAATGTTCTGTTTGGCCATTGTGCTTTATGGATGAATCAGAAATATGTAGATGAGAATAGCTGTTCTTTCCTCCTTCCTGACCTGTGGAACGCTATCGTAAATAACTGCTGAGCAAGCACTGGCCTGTAATGGAGTGTGGGCTACTGGAGGTGTCCTCGAAGTAGAGAAAGGGTGGGTAAGATCTTTCGTATAAATAGCATTGCCTGCTGGAATGATTGAGATACAGGCTTTGTTAGTTAACCTAGCCTGCCTAGTATATTACTGCCATTTGCATACACTTTTCCTTTATATAGGAACTTAGTCCTTTTTAGAGTTAATCTCATGTGACAGACCTTCAGCCTTCTCCTCTGAAAACCACTTGAAAAGCTTCAATTGTTCTGCACTGCAGAAAACGAAGTGTTTTTTTAAAGACAGCATTTCTACACTTTCTTCCCAAAGGTATTAATTGAGCTTTGGATATTGCATATACAATAAATGTCTAAGGCTATATTACATTTCCTTATATTGTCCATTTCTCCACCTGACAGACAGGGCGATAAAAAAATTACTTGGGGAACATCAAACAGTAGTAAATGACTTTTGTCAAACTCTGCTTGTGTGAATGGGGCTTAGACTATAAGTGATTCAGATGAAACTAAAGTGCTGTAATGTAATGTTTTCATGGTTAAAATTTATTCTGTTTTGAATCATCTCAGACTATGAAGACATTCAGAAAAGCATAATCAAACTCAATCGAATGTGTAAAGATATAATAATAGTTAAGCAAAATTAATTTCAGGAGCTTTCCAAAATAAGCAAATTGCAAACTCATCTTTTCTGTCTTTCTGGAGAGCCAAAGGTAGCCTAAGAGCCTGCTCCTTTCCCCACGTCTTTTAATTACGTGCATTTATTGTTTATGTTTTCAGGAAGTTTTTTTCCCCTGATGAAACTGCTTTTCAAGAGTGAGGCAGTAGTACTGACAAAGCTGAGATAACTGTAAAAGAATGTTCATCACAATTAAAGTTAAGAATCTTTTTAGTGCTGTGTTTCTTATATTCTTGAGACTGTATGTTGAACTGAGATAACCTCAAATACATGGTAGGTGAATATTAGGACATTGAAGTACCTTCTGTGAACAGGATCCTGAAGCATCCATTGCATCTTTTATGTTCTAACTAGGCAGTTTTTTATGTGGACATGTCAGTTGCAGATACATATCTTACAGATTAGTGGCTTTTTTTGTAGAACATCTTTAATTGCTTCACACTGGTTTGTAGAGAGTAGAGATGCTGAGGGCACTGTGAGACAGAACTGCCCAACATATCGTTCAAAACTCACTGAATTATATAATAACAATGAACATGCCATAGAGGTGGTTGAGTTGTGGGATGATGCTTCTAAGCTGTAACTGGAAATTGGTAAATGGATGATGCATAAGGTTAGGCTGAAGGAAACAGAGGTATGCTTTTTTTCTGCATGCTCACGAAGCCTGACCTAGGCAAAGCAGTAACCATTTTTATGTATGGTGCCTGTTGCTTATAGTGCTAGTGTGGTGCAAAGCAGTGGATCTTAGCCCTTCTTGCCTCCCTGGCTTGAGAACCTCTTGAGAACTCTGGTCTGGAGGAGAACTTCACACCCCACTCTAAATATATAAAGTTCTAGTGGAAGGATTTTAAAATTATAATTAAAAAATGTGAAGCTGCCTGAACTAGAAGTGGTTGCTCCTGGTTCTGGTAATTGTATATTAAAAAGCATGCTGTAGTAGAGTTAAGACAGTTACTCTAACAAATGCAAGCAGGAGATATTTTCAGAATTTGCAAGGATTTTGATGTAAGATTCTTTGAATATTATGTGTTTCTTTCCTGCAGTCTTCACTGTGTCAGGTATTTGGTCCATCTCAGCCCTGTTGGTAATGGTTACTTTCAAGAGAAAGATAAAGTCAAGAAGGAAGAAGTCCTTGTCAAAGAATGAGATGGTAAGCGTACTGAATGCATTACTATTTTTTTTGCTTTTAGAAGTCATCCATGCCATAGGCCTTCTTGAGTAGACCTTCGCAGACCATGTCTGTTTCACAGGTCTGTTAAATGTCACCTCAGAGATCAGGAAAAATTTTTCCTCCTCCCCTTAAACCCTTTT
>VZTO01020005.1:1505-25823 GCA_013400615.1 Syrrhaptes paradoxus | reverse complement strand
ATCACAAATCCAAAACATGGCACTACATGAGCTATGCTGTAGAACAAATTAACCCTCTCCCAGCCAAAACCAGTACACCTTGTTGTTTATTTAGTTATTAATTCCCGGAAGGATTGGCTTAATCTCTAATGATGCTTCAGTCAGCATGCTTTTACACTTCACCTCCTCACTGCTAATAAAACCTTAGTGCATGTCCTCAGCAAGGGATTTTGATATAAGCTTTATGAAAATTGTCATGCTTTGCATTCTGATTAAGTTGCACACAAGGGGGATTTATTACACAGGAGAATGTAATTTTAGTGTGAGATTGAGGGATCATGATGGGTAAAGGTATGTGTCTTGTTACCACACTGTGTTATTATCTGATAGTTCTGTATGTAACTCAACTGTGCTGCCATGTGAAGTGCTCTTTTTGAGCTTTCTAATTAACAAAATCTAAGTTACATTTGGTTCTTACTTGCTACTGGAGATGTCTCTCATGTTTACATCTTCTGTAATGTGTCACTGTGTTTTTCAAACATCTGAGCTTGTTTTGACCTTAAATCTCTAGAGGAGGGTACATTCTGCCGCTGTGCAGTGACTTTCCCATGTCTGAATCTGTGCAAGCAGACAATGTTCTGTCTTCATATAATGCAAATACTGTAATGTTACTGTAGGGAATCACACGTTAGCTATGGGAAGATAGGAGATCTGCTAAAACTGTAACATGATTTTTTAAAAAAGCTAATGGGATTGTTACATGCGCACACACGCATTAGACTATGTGAATTAACGATCATAGAGCCCTTGGGTATTGGTGAGGTGCAGAGATTTGGGCTTGAGCAAACACTTGTGGGACTGAGACAACTATTACAAATACCCAGAATAACTGCATTTGTGGCCTAGGAAAGCAAGTTGAATCTTTCCACTCTGCGTAAATTAGATTATTCTTTCAGTTCCTGATTTACTTAAATGGGGTATTTTTAGGTTTTTAGTGACACATTGGCTTGCTTTTCTCTGACAAAGTAAATAGCTAATCCTTGCTGCTGCTGCTGTGTCCTGATGCTTGTTATTTAAGCTGGAAATTCCTTCAAATGTCTGTTTTCTTTCCCTTGCAGTTGTTGTATCTCATGTTTTCTTGTATGGTGTCGACTCCCTGTTGCTTCGTTTTTCAATTCTTGCTTAGTAAACTTACAAGAATTCTTGACAAATACTATGTCTCTAAAAGAAAGCACTGCATACCGAAATGTAAATCTTTTCCCTTAATTGCTCTTGGATGCTCTGAACCCACTTGTGCCTTTTCCAAGTGGTGAATGCTTCCTTTGCTACAGAAAGGATGAGCTCGGTATAATTAATAGAATGGCTTCCAGTGAAAAAGTGGATAGCTTTCACTGAAGATAGCAGAACAGATATCAAGTCCTTAGTTATCTAGAGATTTAAAACAAATCCACTTTAAACAGTGCATGTGGGAGGAGGAAAAGAAAACTAATGAAGCAATATTTTTCTTCTAGATTTTTTTCATTTTATACCTGTGAATTTTCTGCAATCCAAAGATGGCAGCAAATAAGCCTAAAGGACAGAATTCATTGGCTTTACACAAAGTCATCATGGTGGGAAGTGGTGGTGTAGGAAAATCTGCTTTAACACTACAGTTTATGTATGATGAGGTAAGAATCTCCACTAGAAATTATCTCAGGAGATGTCTGCTACACAATGTTGTTTTGAGCATTCGTTAGTGCAGTTATTTTCTGAAAGGGTCTAACTGTATATGATGTAGTATGAAAGTCAGCGATTAAATTGAACAAAAATATTTTTTGAGATAAGCAATTTGCCCTCAAATTGCCAACATTTTTTTTCAAACTTCTAAGCAATTAGGTGCTCTGTCATATTGTCAGTGCACTTTGTCATTGGTCACTAGACCTATTAGAACTTATTTAGGTATTATAGCTCAAAGCATCTTCACTTCAGTGAGTTGCATAGTGCTGGAAATGACCAATTTTTTCTGTTTTTTTTATGCTGTTGAAGAGAGGAAATAAAATCTTTCTTGTTTCCCTATTTTTTTGCCAGTGAAAGTCATTCTTTTTGATTAAAGGGCAGAAGTTACAGCTTCAGGGTGCTTTAAAAATTGATAGTAAATATATTCAAAGTCAGGGATGCCTGATAGGGTAAAGGAACACAGCCAGATGATGTGCTTGACCAGAGGCAGATGCTTGAGTAGTGCACAGATGTTGATGTTTTGCTGTTACCTCTAAAATTTCCTGAAGAAAGCAAAAACCTGTAAACTGTTTGGACTGGTGGAGAGCTTGCTTTAACTGCAAATCATTTGAGTACTTCACATAGACTAAATACATACACTTATTAGTTACTGTAACCATGTAAGATGTTTGTTATATCCTTATATGCAAATAGATGCATTTGCTTTGTACAGGCATCATTTTATACCATGAAGATTTTTTTTCTAGTTTGTTGAAGATTATGAGCCCACCAAAGCAGACAGCTACAGGAAAAAGGTGGTTCTGGATGGAGAAGAAGTCCAGATCGATATATTGGATACAGCAGGGCAGGAAGACTATGCTGCAATTAGAGACAACTACTTCCGAAGCGGAGAAGGATTTCTTTGCGTCTTCTCTATTACAGAGTTGGAATCCTTTGCAGCAACTGCAGACTTCAGGTAATTTACAAGGCAAGATAATTATTCAATTACAATGAGATAATTACAAGTGATTTTTTTTTTGTTTTTGCTTTATAATATCCTTATGATAGTCCAGATTATGTGACAGCTCTTACTGTAGTCACACAGCGTTTTGAACAGATGTCCAGCCATGCCTTGGCTATCTGTACCACTTCAGATGTCTTTGCTGCTGTGTTTCTGAATACCAAAAAGGCTATTGCCACAGAGCAGATACATAGCAGTGTTTAGAAGGCTCCTGCCCTTTGTAAATCAGCGTTGCTTGGCACTTATGTCAAGAAGCACTATTTTTGAGGAGTCATACTGCCATCCAAAGTAATGGATCTGAGAAAAAAAGTTTGACTATGGTTGCATGTAATGTGTGCATAATATCACATGCTCTCCAGAGTTGTCTTAGTGTTTTGCTTAATACAGAGGATTGTGTTGTGTTTCTCTTAAAATGTGAAGCACCACCTGTAGCATGTCCAGCTGTTTTATGCTAGAATACTTCAGAGTTACAAAGATGGTGTGACCGGATTAGAGTTGAAAACTGCCCAGAACTATGTCTGGTTGTATCTGTCTGAAAAGTCTTAAGTGATGTAAAGTATGTGCACTGTATTCTGGGAGAGAGAAATGCATAGTATCAACAACACAAATATTTCTACCTGTTAAAGATCATTTTATGAACACAAATTAGAAGAATCTTAGTATATTCTGTAGTAGCTATGCATTTTATGTAAAGGCCTGCTGTGGATCTGTCCCTTCAGTTTTGCCTGTATGGAATTTTTCTCTGTATAAGGTACTGATGTAAATTTTTGAGTTTATGTTTAGAAGGAGTTCTGCATAGAGTTCTGCATAGCATTCACCCTTCCCATCAAAGTCAGTATTTTACTTAATAGGGAACAAAAACTTAATAGGCAGAAAGAAATTTTGGGACTGGATCTTTGTGATGTAGTAAAGATTTAACAGGATAGGGTTTTTTAAGATGCTTTTCCTCTCTTGGTGTTCTTTTTTGTGTATTTATTTTTATATATGTGTGTGTTGATATATTTTGAGAGAGGGAGGGGCAGGCCTTGGTCAGGCTTATGCTAGGTATTGTCAGTCCTGGAGGACTCTCTAGTGTAGTTGAGCTCCTCTGGAATGCAAAATGACCTATTTAAATCTGTTTAAAATCCTGATAAAGCTTCAAAGTACATGCTCTGTGGTTCTAGAGGAGGTCCTACTTTTCCAGCAAAGGTGAGTATTGACAATATACATACTGAAACAGCAAGAATGGAAGAAAAAAATCCTTTCAGTGAATTGATTAAAACTCTCTGCAATCCAAATCTGAAAGTGCCTTTCAAGTTGCCTTTGAAACTGTAGAAGCCTAAATGCTAAAATAGAACTCAAAAATTGCATACTTTCTGCTCTGTGCACAAGTAACTTGTGTCTCTTGAAGGTACTGTTAAAATAGCTTTGGCATTGTTGAGCAGCCTGAGGGAATACTACTTATGAGACGGATACGAAAGAAAGTGGCAAGAAGAATTTGGATGTTTGTTCCCATGGGATTTTTGCTCTGCTGGAACGGCAAAACTCCCAACACGAGAGCTGTTTACTGCTATTCAGTGTCTTTGATGGGGTTCTTGGTGTGCTCTGAAATGCCATTGCTCTAAGTATTTTTTTAATAGAAAGCAGACCTGCAATGGCTAAACTTTTAAATATTTGAAAGGCAGTTTGATAAAACGTGGTCTTGTTTCGAGTAGAATTAGTCTGTCTCTAATGATTTGTTTAAAATTATGTATGCCAAGCTGGCATACCATTAATTAGATATTCATTGTTTAGGAGATATCAGTCTTCAGAGGGGGCCCAAAGGAGAATATTGTCATCCGGATTGCTGTCAGATTAGCTCTTTACATGGTGAAGTTGTTTGGCATCACCTGAACAATTAGCTACTAGTGTTTAAAAAACATTTGCACTGATATTTGTGAGGCAGAGAAGGAATGCTGCTTTAATTACACCTCAGAGATGAATGTGGTCTTGCAAGCTGCCTCAAATACATATTTGTTGTTTAAAAAAAGATTTATGGGCTATCTGCAGTTTTTCACCCCTGAGCAGAACTTTTTCCATGAGACTGCATGCTATTCAGAGCTTTTTATAACAGCAGGAGGATCCTGCTGTACATCAAATCAAGGCTCTTTAGAATATCAGTTAATTAACTCTCTTCAGCTTCTCTCTATTCAACTTTAAATCTGGCAAAAGGTTTCACCTCAGCCAGCAAATGGATTTGTTTCTTCGTTCTTTTTGTCAATCTTTCAGAAGTTGCTCCATGATAAAAGGCTACATTTCAGTACTAACTGTATGCTGCTTTCTGAGACAAAATAGAGAATATACCTCTTCAGGGAAAACTGTTCTTACTAGTACTTTTAATGCATCTCCCCTTAGAAGCAGACTGATTATTTTTTTCAGCATTGAATACTTATGTACCAAACCATTTGTAGTGGTGAGTTTTATTTACAACTTGAAACCCTTCATCCTAGCAGTTCAAACAGGAGAAGGGTCTATCTTTAAAAATCTGATGCACGAACAACTTGTATCGATACACTGGTTTATAACTGAATTAAGATCTCTGCAGCGACTGAATATAATTGGCTTGAGAAAGACTCCTGAAAGGAAGAGCTTTTCTCTTGGTGTGCTATAGACTATTTTATCAGCTTTAAAAATGGCACATGCATTTTATTGGGAAAAAAGTCAAGTTGTAGAACTGAAGTTTTGGTAGCTTAAAAATGGCAATCACAAATAGTAATATAAAGACAATGGTAAATGCTCTCAAGTAACACTTTCATTAAAAGGAATGACTTTAATAAAAATTTTCACCTAAACCAATCTTGTTCTACTCTTTTAGTTTCTTCCTGCCTCACCTTCTTCCTTCCTGGAGCACTATTTGTCTGTCTTTGTCTTCATTCTGTATAAAGTCATAATCAGGTTTAAGATTTTGCTGTTATGTAAGCTTCATAAAAGGAATAAGTGGGTTTTCACTGTAAGGTGGAAGAGTATTTAGTCTGAGGAGTTCTTGTGTTCTAAGAATAGTACTCCATGCAAAACTTAATTCTACTTTTCCTTTTTTTTCTCTCCAGGGAGCAGATCTTAAGAGTAAAAGAAGATGAGAATGTTCCCTTTTTGCTAGTTGGTAACAAATCGGATTTGGAAGATAAAAGGCAAGTTTCTGTAGAGGAAGCAAAAAACAGAGCTGATCAGTGGAATGTTAACTATGTGGAAACTTCTGCAAAAACACGAGCTAATGTTGACAAGGTAATAATTGGCCTCTTTATACAAAGAATCTCTCCATTGATTTTTACTTTATACCTCTTTTCTATGGGTCATACTCTGTGTATTCATTATTTTAGCTTTTCTTTTTGTGAAATTTGAATACAATACTACTTTTTCCCCTTAGCTTGCAATGAGTGCGTGGCTAGGTGACTTCATGTAGAACAGTGAAAATGTTAGGTGTAACAAGTTTATCCCATCCTGAACTGTAAGGAGCCATTATACAAGACCTTATGTCATTAAAAATTTCTTGAGGCAGCTATTTTGGCCCAGACTTATTACTGTGTTTTCTGTAACTAGAAGAGAATCTGCTTCTGAACAGTGAGGAATGCTGTCTGACCCTCAGTCAGAATGAAGCAGTTTACAAAAGTAGGTAAGGGAGGGATTGGAGCCCCCTCTACCCTCATCTAACCAGATGCCTGGTACATATGTTGCTTTGATGAAGAACGGTTGGAGCCTTTTAAGCTTTGAACAACCTAGAAGTGCCTCGTGAGTTTTCAGGGTAACACCTGGTTCAGAAGGTCATGAGATAAGAGACAGAGAATCTTTGTCTCCACCAAGAGAAATTACTGATTAGTTTTAAGTATTTCAGCTATAACTCTAAAAGACCTTATTGGAATAGAGAATTCAGAGTAACACTCAGCCTTCTAGAGTGCAAGAGTAACAGGTGTGTGACAAAAGAAGTAAGTAGTTCAGTTTGGTGTGCTAGCCTTTCCTTTCAGAGCTATCGATGGACTTAATCACACATTGAAAAACTCTCTAACGTAAATCCTTAGGAGCTGTCAATTTCAATGTGACAGCTGTAATGTGAGTTCCATTTTTGCAATAACTTAAACTTGACTGTCTCCTGCCAGTTGTCTTCCTGAATAAATTGATTGTTCAGTACTATGGTAAAAACTTCATGCTGTTCTGTAGAGAAAATTAAGTCAATTAAATGCAGCAGAACTCGGTCTAATTGAATATAGCTTTGATTTTTTTTTTTGTTAAAACTAGTAGGTTTTTTAGTTTTGGTGCATGACTGCAGTTCCCATCTGTGTATTACAGTCACATAGAAATCCCCAGCTCTTCAAAATCTACTTCACCATCTTCTAGCAGCAGGGGAAAAAAATGTGTGNNGTATATATATATATTTATTTTTTTTAGTAGTCCTCTAATAAATAGCTTTGCACGCACATAGTAAGCTACTACAGAGTTCCAAGTTTCTTTTTGGAGCTGGTGGCATTATGGATCCAGATTAGCATGCATCATATAGAATTAAGGTTTGACGGGGCACAAATGAGGCTTTGTTGGCACTAGTAAATGAGGCATTCTTACTTACTTGGAGCATCTGAAGTTACTATTCTATAAAAAATCTGGATTCTCTGAATTCCAGAACAGTGGGTGTGCTCAGCTGGGAAAACACAATTGGCTTCCACTCACTTGGGTAAAGGTGAGCCACTAAAGCATCTTCTCAGAAGGTTGCATACCCCAGGCAGCTAAATACTGTAGCACAGTGTTAGTGCTTAAGCAAGTTGACAGTTGCATCTTGCCATTAGCAAAGATTTAAGTACAAGCAAGTAACTTAGTGCACATTTAGACTTCTAAAGGCAATGTTCTGTCTTGATGGAAATGTTTAGTTACATTGATTTTCCTTGGATCCCGTGTAATGAAGGTTGATGCTATTGCTGCAGTCAGTACAAGATTAGTGTCACCATAAATAAAAACCTACTGAGCTCTGCAGAGGAGCTTTTTAGCCTCTGCACTGTCCATGTTTCACAGAAATGGATCAAGTCCCCTGACATCGATCTAGAGAACATCTCAGAGAGGAAAGTCTTAGAACTGCTCAACTGACTTCCAACAATAAAATTATAAAGATTAAATTATTTGCTGTAGCATTATGTGATCAAATCAAGATCTGCTTTTCAAATGAATAAAGTTAGCTTGAAGCAGTCCAATCATAAAGACTTCACTGACAGCAGGATCTCTCTGAAACAAGTAATTGGTGTATCTCCAACGTTGTAATTTGTTTCTTACTAAACCATTTGATCTAAAAAATTGGTTTTATAGCTGTATGATAACTTTGCTTTAAAGGAAATGCTGTGGTTTTTTTATCCCCCCTGTCACTTTTTGTTTAGACTTCTATCATGGGACATACTGACCATGAAATATTCAGTGTATGCTACGGCTCCGTTAATTTGTTTCTAGAACTGGATGCTGCACTTTTTCAGCCTTTACAGCTCATCACTGAAAATATGCAAAATGTAAACTGTGATATCCTTGAGTGTCCTCGGTAAAATGTAGATAATACATTTTAAAAATCTTGGCTGGTGATGAGACTCTTCCTTCAGTCCTTGTGGAAGATTGTCTGACAGGATTAATAAGCAAACATCAGAAGACGGGAACGTTATGGCACCATGAATGAAGCAGAGTTGCATCATATCAACTTGGCCTTCAAACCCAATGAAAGATTGGTTGGATTAATATGTTTGCTCAAACTGGTTGCATATAATAGACTTTACTCTGAACAACTGAAATGGATATCATCAATGATTATCATGATAGCTTAATTTAAGCCATCTGTCTGTGATTGTTTTTGCATTTATGTTCTTACATCTTTTTTAGGTGTTTTTCGATTTAATGAGAGAAATTAGAGCCAGAAAAATGGAAGACAGCAAAGAAAAGAACGGGAAGAAGAAAAGAAAAAGCCTTGCTAAGAGGATCAGAGAAAGATGTTGCATTTTATAATCAAAACTACAAATTCCTTTCCTACCCTGACCATACTAATAGAAACCATAATTTATAAGCATGCCATGGAAGGCTCAAGTGACTGAAATTACTCTGACATGTTGGAAATTGTAATGTACCACTAAAAGCATGAATTGGAGCTGCACTGAAAGTCAAATTCACTGAAAAAAAAAAAAGGTGGCTTCAAGAGAAGCAAAGTTCAGTCCATTTCATAATTGCCTACCTTTTCACATTTCTTCTGAATGTAGTGTTTCATAGTCTTTTCTTTAATAGTGAACAGAGGGGAGAAGTATTCTTTGTGGGTTCTTGTAAAGCATACTTTTTTATCACTGGTAATTGTCAGTTCATCTTGTCTTTTGTTGCCTTGAAAATTACACTTGTGAACGTGATACCTAACAAAGCAGTATGCTGTTGTTTTGCCATGGAGTCATGCAAATTAGAAAAGAATAATGTATATGTGAACAGTTATGTTGAGGAAAATTATCTGTGGTTCTGCATTACCTGATTAACCTAGAAGAATGATGTAATCTCTTACATTGAAACATTTGAATATGCCTTAATTTAAAAACCTAAACATAGCAGGTCACTTAATCAAGGGTGTCTTTTCAACTCTGTTGCATGGAGACTGTCCCTGCGCATTGGTGCGAGACTGCCCTCTCCATGGAGCGCAGTTAAGTGAACAATTTCACTAACTAGCTGTCTGCTAGCAATGTCTGTTCTTTAAATGTGTGCCATACTCTGGTATTGTGAATAATGCACAGCATATTCTGTCATCTGTAACTTGGTGAACAGTCCGGTATCTTAAACCTAAAAGGTCAGAATACATGTAAGACTGAAGTCATAAGCCTATGGCACATCTAAGCCTGAAATGGTTGTTTAAAACTTAGTGTGCTGATACCTTGAAACTTCCCTTTTGCAAGTAGATATTTGTCTAGATGTTCCTTGGGTTTTAACTCCCTGGAGTTGGGTGGAGTGGAGCTGATTCAGTAGTGCTAATGTGTTTTGAGTTAAGATGTTGTCTGGGAAATTCTGGTGTCATCAATTCATTTCTTTTGTGTTCCTAATACTCAGCTATGGGAACACAGTGTGTTATGCTGAAGCTCTTTGCAGGTTTTGTACTGTTTAGTCTAATCTATGTTGATTTTCAAATGGGGAACATTGTAGCTACTTTTTCTAGTTAATGTTGATATTAAACAATCACACGTGCTTTGCAATACAGAAACATTTACCATGTGCATCCAAAATCCCCAAACAAAACATACTGCCTCAGTTGCTTCAGAACAGCAAGAATACTAGCACATGGTTAGTATGCTGCATCTTAACTACAAATATACCAGAATGTTTGAGGGTTTTGGACTCTTCTGGGGTAAGACAGGCTAGATCAATTCCACAAACTGTTACACTTTTTATACATGTGTAAGCCTGTAACTGACAGTTTAAAATGTGCTCAAGCAAGCTAGGTAACAAATATTTAACTTTCATGCTAACAGACTTTTTAGGGACTCAAGTCTTAGAAGTTATATTTGTCATGTTAAATATTTATCAATAGGAATTTTGTATGTGCATTTAGTAGACTGCCAAGTGCAGAATTGAAGTTACTCATGTAACTATGGCAAATAAGCCAGTCTTCATCTTGCTGTGTACTCATTTGGGTCTATTTAGCCAGGGAGTCTAACCACTAACTTTGTGACTTTTGCTTTGGAACCTGTATACTGGGAACTGAGGTGTTATGAAGCCACTGGACACATGAAACTTGTCTTGGCTGATGCCTTATCCTGTCTTTTATTTGCTATTTGAGCCATTGAAAGATGAATAAACTTCCATTTTTTAAAAACTTGTGCAGTGTTAATTGATAACTATATTACTGTATTATTGATAAACTTTGCTATAGCTGATACCACTTGTCAAGCAGTTAAACCTAAATATTCCAGAAACCTTTTTCTTGTGTATGTGAACAAAATGATAGATGAAACATAATTAGTCTGATAAAAAGCCACTTTGTAAACACTGAGACTATGCATATGCTACCTTTTATCCAGAGCTAATTTATCCCTACTTGGTATAAAAAAGAATATCGGAAACTAGACAAAAAGATGCATTCTAAGTCATTTTCTTTCAGCATGCTCAGGCAGAAGTAATTGTGCTTCCTCAACCTGCAGGGAATATGGCCTGAATTGTGTACATACGATTTGGGTACATCTTGAGAGAGTCATCCAAACTGAGCGATAAATTTGCATCATAGAGGAGTGTTTGGTTTAGGCTACTTCTGTGTCTGAACCTCCTAGGTCTATCTGCTCAGAGGGCTTCTGTGCCTGAGAGCACTGTTCTTCCCGTTTTTCCTTCAAGAAGTTGAAGACACTTTCTTGAATTGGCAGGATCTAAGCCTTCCACGGCATTTCTCTCCAGGTTAGCCTAGCACTGACAGTACTGTTTCTACCTTTTGTCAAATGCATTGCGCTGTAAAACTGCAGACTGGAGAGAGATGCCTTAATTTCTAACAAGCTATACAGTTCAGTCTTCCGTTATGTATGAAACAAATATTGAATTCTTATGCTAACTCTGTTTTTTTCTATAGCTTTAAAAACTCAATTGACTTTTGAAAATGCTGGCTAAGAAATCTGTGGTCTGTTTGGTAGTTTCTGTAGCCTCCTGATGAGCATACAATAGTTTCAACAATAGTAGTTACCAGCAGTTTTCTTTGACTATTCTGCAGCAGCATCACAGTGTGCAGCAAGTGCTTTTCCATTCATGGAGACCTTGTTAATGTAAGAGTAGTGTGCAGAATGACCCCTCTGGCAAATCCAGTGGCAATCATAATGTGATAAAATACAGTCCATAGCTGAGCCTTAGGCTCACCATATTAATTTGTAGGAACCAAATATTTTGTCTGTTAATGTGTCATTTATCTATTAATATGTGTGACTGGCTTACTGAAAATCTTGGGTTCCTTTTAGGGGACACCAAGCTTTGCAATGATTGTCTAGTTCCAGAGTCTGAGAGGGCAGATGTTCTCCACATGACTATAGTCCAATGCAAAGTGCAGAGCAGCAGTCACAGCTGGTATTGCATGAAGGCAGAAAATACATCTCGTTGTCCCAGACCTGGACCAGAAGGTAAGACAGCCTACAGCAACTGAGAATGGAATAGGGAAAGCTAATAGCACACCTTACTTTCTAAACTTTCTCTCGTTCTTGTCAGACACATTGGTTCTTCTAGCCCTGTGGATAGGTAGTCATGTGCATAAACTGTTTCATTCCAGACTTGCTCTTGACAATTTTTGGCTATGATTTTAGCTAGCATAAATGACTAGATATGTTTAAGAGATGACTCATGAAAGAAGCCTCTCCTTGCATATTTTTGTGGGAGCTTCAGCTTCTTCCTAAAATTAAATGGTAGGAAAGGTGCCAATGTTGCTAATACTGGAGTGTTAAGCTAATCTTTGACATAAATACATTGGCCAGACTGGAATATTTTTAGTTGAAACATCACTGATGTCAAAGAAATGCTAAAATGCATACCACTTGAGATCTGCCCAGGATCAGACAGATGCCAAGACTCTTCTCATTTTCAAAGAGATCCTGGCTGGATCTAACCAGCCATCTAGCTGGTACAATCCATTTTAGGAAAATATTCAGCAGATGGGGAAAAAGAAAAGACATTTTTCTTCAGTGCAGAATGGGAAAATACCAAAGTTTAAGTTGTTGGAAAATTATTTGCCTCCATCATCCTCTTGATTAATATTGCGCTCAGTAATATTTAACACTCCCAGAGCACTTAATATGTGATACCTGTTGTTTGTGGATTTCAGTGGATTACACTTTTAACATTCCACCAGGACATCCCCTACCCGTGGACTCTGAAGTGTTAAAAGCCGAGGTCCTGCCTGTACCCCAACAACATGGAAACACATGATTCTGAAAGGGGATGATTGTGGTGTGCTGCTCTTTACAGGATTTTTATTCTCTTCCTGCTTTCCACAGTTGCTTCAGGCCATTAGCTCTCCTATTCAGAGCGAGGTGGGGTGTTTTACTATGATCCTGGATTTTCCCACTTGATGGAGGTTGCTGGTTTTGTCGTTGC
The DNA here is from genome assembly GCA_013400615.1 of Syrrhaptes paradoxus. Lineage (NCBI taxonomy): Eukaryota > Metazoa > Chordata > Aves > Pterocliformes > Pteroclidae > Syrrhaptes > Syrrhaptes paradoxus. The sequence goes on along the minus strand of VZTO01020005.1, from coordinate 13,069 downwards.
CATCAAGCAGCTGTGTACCTGCGCTTGGCTGTGGGCTCCCATATATGCGGACATAATTCCTGCATGTAAAACAAAGGTAACATGTGGAACAATTTACACTTCTGAGGGACTGTGAAAGCCCCCAGGAATTGGATAATGTAATAAAAATCTAAGAGAAGAATGAAAGAGGTGGTGTTGGTGGCATCTCAGACCCATAATGGTGAACTGTAGTTCTGCAGCAGTAGCACTTTTTTGAGTCTCTGCTTCCCTTCGTGTAACATTTGTTCTGCAATATTCAGGAGAGTATTCTGGGTTTTGCCCGCTTTCTGGTTTATTAATATGACAAGGTGTTGCAAAATAAGGAACGGGGGAAAGGATAGTTTCAAACCATGTGCTAAAGGTAAGCAGACTCCAGAATGATCTTGAAAGTGTCAGAATATTGGGAAGTATTTCATCACTCTGTTGTTGCCTTTGCTCTTAGCTGAACAGGACAGGAGGATCCATGTTTAATAATGTTCCATTAAAGTTCTTTCTACGGGAATCACTCGGAAATTTTCTTGGTGATTAAAAAAAAATTGTTTCTCATGTGAAAAAGTAGGCAGTTACCCACATTTATAATTGAAAAAAAGTGAGATAAAGCAGTGCCACAGGCTATTGCACATCAAACAGCATGTCTGCTGCAAAACTAGAAATTGTTTTATGGCTCTCGTCACCTACAGAGCTAAATGTCTGACACCCTGAAAAGTTAACCACCATAACTTCTGAGGCAGAATTCTCTACTTTAGGGGTAGGATTCAGCTTCCCAGGCAGTATCAAATTGTTAAAAATGTTAGCTTTCATCCCTAATTTTGAGGGTTAACAGCATGAAGGGTGTTAGTTTGCTTTCAAAATTGGCAGCTGTCCCACGAGCAGCAACTTGGAGGCAATGCCTATGAGGGCACCTGGAGGATTGGAGATTTCTTGCAGCACAAGTACTGGTGCAAAGTCAGTCTCTTGGCTTCATATTCTTTGCTGTGCTGACCTCTAGGGAAACTTTTCTGCAAAGCATTTGTATAGGCAGCTATCATGGCTTCAAATCAGTTGCTGCCCTTCTTATTTTAGGGACCAGGCATTTGGTGTCAAATCCAAAGCAGGCCTTCAATTGAAGCTGCAAGCTCTTTGCAACTCCCTCAGCTGGTTCCGGCACACTTGAGTGAGTCAACATCTCTGTACATCTGAGCAGGGCTCAGTCAGCAGAGGAAATGCATCCTGAGTTGACCAGTGGTGTGATTGTTTTGAATATTTGTGAACTGAGAAGTTAAAAATTAGAAACTGACTCTGCACTCTGAGTTTGTGGGGTGGACCATGTACCTTTTCATCCAATGCTGACTGCTTCAGCAATGGATGGAGTTAGTATTTACCAGTTAAATTCTAGCCTGACAGCTTTAGGAAGAAAGAACAGATTGCTTTAATCATGCTGTAAATTCAGGTCAGCTCATAGTCTATACGTGAATTGGCTCAACTGAAAATTACCAATGTGTTGCCTTACTTTATTAGAATGTTATGAATACTAAGTTTTCAGTCAATTTCACTTAAAGGAGAAATTTATAAACATGGTCCCACTATGCTTACACAAGGCAGCAGGTGAATAGTTCAGCTTTTCCTTTGAAACATCTTCATCCATCACTTTTCAACATGCAGATCTCAAGACAGCGTGCATTTCTGCTTGCTGCAGTTCTTCTCTGGCCCCAGATTTCATCTGAGGCCTCGAAGGGACATACCCTTCCGGTTATCAGCATGTAGCAAGGCAGGGTGGGCACCAGTTGGATATCTGCTTGTGCTGTGCTTCAGCAGAGGAAAAGACTTGCTACCAAGCAGAATTTAAAGGAAATTTCAATAGCTCTCCTCTGCTGAATTTTGTCTTCTTAAGGAGACCTGTTGTATCTTTCAGTTTAGAAATATACACTAAACCCTTAAATGTCTTGTTTTATAAAAATGTTTCAAACCACAGTTGTTCTCACTTCCTCCTATAATGAATAAAACCCCATGCAAATTTGATAATCTGTCCACTGCAGCATTTTGCTCAGTGGTTTGCCAGAGAGGACTGATTCTTGGATCTTTATAGGCTTTCATGCTTTTAATGCCAATTGCAAACACGGGAAATGCTCAGGATAGTAATGCTGCAAATTGGAAGAAGGTGGAAAGCTTGAGCTTGTCTGCTCTTCTGCCACTTTTTTATAGTTTCTACAGGCAATTTACATTCCACTACAGCATTTTTAATCAAAAGCTGCTAGGAAAACATCAAGACACTTTGTAGGGTAAGGCACAATTAAATTCCTGATACACTGCTCATGCAGGTGGTCTGAATGGAGCAGAGGTGGAACTAAAACATTTTTTGGTTTGAGTACACACTTATAAATATAGGTAAAATGTAACAGATATAAATACAGTGTGTGTGTATATATATATTTTAAACAGAGCTCTTTTATGGCGCCCATCAGCACCTGGGCTGCTGGGCCTGCACGCGGTGAGCACACCCCCTGTAGGAGAGGCGGGGAGCGCCCCAAGGCCCGCGGTCCCTCCGCGGACAAACACGGCCTGCTGCCGCGGGGAGGCCTCGCTCACCGCCCTCTTTCCTTCTCTGACCCATTCCTCTCCCAGGCCTGGCCCGGCGTCCTTTCCCCGAGCGCCTCCAACGTTCACACAGCTCCGGGGCCGAGAGGAAAGCAGAAGCCTCAGCAGGGCCGGGAGGCGAGCGGTCACCCCCAACTAGGCCTCGGCTCCAGTCCTCCCTCCGCAGCGCCGCGCCGGAAGTGACCTTTGACGCGGAAGCGCCTCCGCCCGCGCTGGGCGCAGTTACCACGAGAGGTGTGATCTTGCGAGAGCTGCCCGGGAGTTGAGGGGGAGGAGTGAGGTCTCGCGAGAGCGGGGCGGCTCTCCCAGCTCCGGGCATGCGGGCGAGGGCGGGAGTGCGGCTCGCGATTGGCGGGGTGCGGCCCCCCCGCTTCGCCGCCGGCCCTGCGCATGCGCCGCGCGCCGCCGGGCCGTGTCCCCGGTGCGTGTGGATGCGTGTGTCACCCGCGCGCAGCGCCCAGGCCGCGGGAGCGCTCTCCGCCGCCGGCGGCTCGGGANGGCGGCGCCGCGGCCCGCGCCCGGTGTCCGCACTGCCGCGTAGCGCCGCCCGGCGCCGGTGGAGGCGGCCGCGGCCCGGGATGGACTGAGGAGGCTGCGGCCAGGAAACACTTCCGCGTTGCGGGAGGCTGCGCCGGGCCCGCGGGAGGCTCCCGCCGCTCCGCCGGTCAGCGCCCGCCCCCCAGCCCCAGCGGTGGCCCTGACCCCGGCCCAAAGGGCGGCAGCGCGACTTCCTATGTGGCGGTGCGGCCCCATGTGAGGTGGTGCGGGCGGGCTGCGAGGCGGACCGGGCCGGGCAGCGAGGGAAGGAGGAAGGCCCCGCTGCCGGCCGGCCGGCGGGCGTCCCCGTGTGTCTGCGCGGCGCCGGGTCTCCATGGCGCCGGCAGCGCCCTGAGGGCGGCGGGATTCCCTAGGCCGCGTCTTCCTTCTCGGCCGTGAGTGAGCTCGATGCCGAGCACCTCGGACGCGGCGGCCGGCGGGAGCGGGGGAAGCCGGGGCTGGGGGAGCGGCGGCGGCAGCTCGGCGGTGGAGGCGGCGGCCGATAAGAAGCGGCTGCATCACCGGAGACGGAAGCGCTTCGCGGCCCAGCCGCAGCCTCCCCCCCCGCCGCCGGCCCCTCACCCGCTGCTCTTCCCGCTTCTGCAGCCGCCCCTCCTGCAGCCCCCGCTCCTGCAGCCGCCGCTGCCGCCGCAGTCCCTGCTCTTCCTGGCGGCTACCGGCGCCTCCTCCTGCTGCGGGGACGGCGGGGAGCGGAAGCGGCCGCGGGGCAAGCGGCGCTCGGGCTCCCGGCACAAGCGGCGGCGGGGCCGCGGGGGTGGCGGCGGCGGCGGCGGGACCCNAGCCAGCGGCAGAGGAGTGAGGCGGAGCGGAGCAGCCGGTCCCGACGGGAGCGCCGCGGTAGCAGCGGCCGTTCCAAGGAGCGGCACCGGGAGCACCGGCGGCGGGGAGAGGAGAAGTTGCAGCAGGAAGGAGCGTCGGTGGGCCGTGGGGGAGCCGAGGCTTCTTCGTCCTCCTCCAAGTCCCGCAGCCGCCACAACCACACCGGTGGTCAGGACCGGGAGGGACTCAAGAGCAGCAGCGACAGCCGTAGGAAGGGCTCCCTCGCCTCGCCCGGCAGTGGGAGGAAAGAGCGGGAGAGTAAAGCGCACCGCAGCCGGACTAAAGCGGCCAAGGAGCCACCGTCGGCTTATAAGGACCCACCAAAGGCTTACCGAGACGACAAGCCCGAGCCCAAGGCCTACCGGCGGCAGCGCTCCTCCCCCAGCCCCGGCCGGGATGACAGCCCCCCACTGCACCGCTCCTCACAGAGCCAGCGGAGCCGCAAGTCGCTCAGCCCGGTGGGCCGCTCGCCCCTCAGCCCTTATAGCCGCCGCCGCTCCCCCAGCTACAGCCGGCACAGCTCCTACGAACGTGGCGGGGATGTGTCGCCCAGCCCTTACAGCAGTTGGCGCAGGTCGCGGAGTCCCTACAGCCCCATTATCCGGTGAGTCTGGGCCCGGGGAGGGAGGAAAGGAGAGATGGGGGACAGGGGGCCGGGGGAGTTCCAGCATGTGGAGGAGGGGGGTCACGGCTGGGGCTAGGCTNGGGGGAAGCCGGGGCTGGGGGAGCGGCGGCGGCAGCTCGGCGGTGGAGGCGGCGGCCGATAAGAAGCGGCTGCATCACCGGAGACGGAAGCGCTTCGCGGCCCAGCCGCAGCCTCCCCCCCCGCCGCCGGCCCCTCACCCGCTGCTCTTCCCGCTTCTGCAGCCGCCCCTCCTGCAGCCCCCGCTCCTGCAGCCGCCGCTGCCGCCGCAGTCCCTGCTCTTCCTGGCGGCTACCGGCGCCTCCTCCTGCTGCGGGGACGGCGGGGAGCGGAAGCGGCCGCGGGGCAAGCGGCGCTCGGGCTCCCGGCACAAGCGGCGGCGGGGCCGCGGGGGTGGCGGCGGCGGCGGCGGGACCCAGGAGGCGGAGAAGCGGCGCGGTAGCGGGGGGCTGAGCACGCTGGTGGAGGAATACGACGACGTGAGCTCCCAGTCCGAGGGGCTGGTGGGTGGCGGCGGCGCGGCCGGTGGCGGCGCGGGCAGCGGCGGGGGCAGCCCGGCTTCTTCCGCGGGCGGTGGCGGCGGGAGCCAGCGGCAGAGGAGTGAGGCGGAGCGGAGCAGCCGGTCCCGACGGGAGCGCCGCGGTAGCAGCGGCCGTTCCAAGGAGCGGCACCGGGAGCACCGGCGGCGGGGAGAGGAGAAGTTGCAGCAGGAGGGAGCGTCGGTGGGCCGTGGGGGAGCCGAGGCTTCTTCGTCCTCCTCCAAGTCCCGCAGCCGCCACAACCACACCGGTGGTCAGGACCGGGAGGGACTCAAGAGCAGCAGCGACAGCCGTAGGAAGGGCTCCCTCGCCTCGCCCGGCAGTGGGAGGAAAGAGCGGGAGAGTAAAGCGCACCGCAGCCGGACTAAAGCGGCCAAGGAGCCACCGTCGGCTTATAAGGACCCACCAAAGGCTTACCGAGACGACAAGCCCGAGCCCAAGGCCTACCGGCGGCAGCGCTCCTCCCCCAGCCCCGGCCGGGATGACAGCCCCCCACTGCACCGCTCCTCGCAGAGCCAGCGGAGCCGCAAGTCGCTCAGCCCGGTGGGCCGCTCGCCCCTCAGCCCTTATAGCCGCCGCCGCTCCCCCAGCTACAGCCGGCACAGCTCCTACGAACGTGGCGGGGATGTGTCGCCCAGCCCTTACAGCAGTTGGCGCAGGTCGCGGAGTCCCTACAGCCCCATTATCCGGTGAGTCTGGGCCCGGGGAGGGAGGAAAGGAGAGATGGGGGACAGGGGGCCGGGGGAGTTCCAGCATGTGGAGGAGGGGGGTCACGGCTGGGACTAGGCTGGAAGGCAGGCCGGAGAGGCTTGGATCTAGCAACAAAAGCCCTCCCTCTTGCTGCCAGAAAGCTGGGGTGAGGGGGAAGGAGGCCAGGACACATACAAAGATCTTCCTGTCCTGTCTCGGGGAGGAAGGGAGACACAGATGCCTGTAACGCTCCTACGGCTAATTTCTCTCTGTGGGAGACCACCTAGCTGGAAAAAGGCTTTTTAATTATTAAAGGGCATGAGAACATTTTAAGATAAGAATGAATTAAAATGCTTCTTAGAGATCAAGTTTTCTGAAGGACCGGTTTGGGGTTTTAAATCTTTGCTTACTAAGTATGGAGATTCTTAGGTATGTGTTTATGTATTTTGTTCCCCTGTATAAAAGGATGCGTGTTAAATGTTGTGATTATTTTAATTCCTGATAATCTGAAGAGCAAACAGGCTGACAGGCAATCTGTGTTACAAGTGTTTCTTGCTCTTTTTAGAGGCCTAGAGAGAGACTTAGACTTTTTGTTTTGCTAGGAAAACGAGCCAATGTCAAGTTTTGTTAAAGTTGTCTTTTGTGCTTTACACGACCTATGTAAATGTACATAAGCTCTTTTCCCAGTAAGGTTAGGTACATGTATCTATTTGACTTATGCTTGCAAATCGTTTTCTTACTGTTAGTGGGAACTCAGAATGTAAAGGTCAACATTGTTGTGACTTTTTGAATTTTATATGGAGGGGAAACACAGCCAATATCTCTCTAATCAGATGCACACCGTGTTGCAGAGTTAAAGCTCTTCAAAATATTTTAACTTGCAGCAAAACCACTAGGAATTTAAAGTACTTACTTAGTATGTGTTTATAACTGAAGATTTCTATTTCCCATATTGGAATCTTGCTGTTTCATTGTTTATAGGCTTACTTAAATTCACATCTGGACCTCAACTCTAGATGTACCAGGTGATTTGCCATTCCTCTGGCAAGAACGTTTTCAAGGCATTACATGGTGGGTTGTCTGAGAACTGCTCTCTGGTGTTTCTAATGAGCACTTTGTGTCCTTTATCATTTGGGGTGTCCCACAGTGTGTATCCGGTGGGGACGCTGAAGCTGTTCCTGTGTTTCATGGGCTGTTCGTAAGGTCTGCTGCTCTGATTGTGCATTGACTGCTGTTTAAAGAGTGAAATGACAAAGCTGTGTCCTCCTTTGGTCAGAGGCATAGAACAAAGGTGCCTTTGGAAAAAAATAGTGATTAAGGTACAGTTGTGTTGAATAGTTTTGTAAACAATAGGCTGTTCCAAGCAGAAAACACTGTGTTGTCATTCTGTGAGAGTGTGTTACAGGTGGCTAAGGATACTCTTTCAAAATGATTTGAATAATAGAATAGCAGGTATATTATGTGCATAGTTTGACTTAAGCAGTCTAGGAATCAGGTTATTTTCTGTGGATCCTTATATCCTGGAATAAGAAAGCTAATAATGATGAGCAAAATTACATATACTAGGTTTGCGCTTAATAGCTGTATTCGTTAGGTTGACAGTCCAGGTTAGGATCCTGTCTTATGCACCGGCTGATAGGGCTCTAGTAGAAGGTCCAGGAGATCTTGTACAGGGGCCAGTTGCAGAACAGAGTTTTGTAGGAGTGTTGTGTTTCTTTTTTTTCTTTTGGTAGTGGGCCTGTGATTTGAAGCATGAGTTTGTCTCCTGATTTTTGCATTGTCTCTGTGTTATGTGCGTGAATCTTCCCTGAGCTGCACATCTGTTTCTAGAAGTCAGCTTTGTGACTTCACACCTTCCTTCCTCCCTCCTTCCCTCCCTCCTTCCAGTTAAACTAAATTTGCATCTAGTTTTCGAACTGCATACAGATAAATTACTTTGTTAACAAATGGAGATTGTCAGGTTTACTGGAGAGGGGTTGGAATGGCTCACTGAAAAAAAGAGGTTGAATATAAGCTCAGTTGTTCATAATGTTTGCCTGGTGTGGAGAAATGCAAGCTAGTGTTTCTTTGGTCCTGTGCAGATATTATGCATTATGTGTGTTGCGGTGATGGGGATGAAATAAAAGTGGAAGGTTTTTGTATGGTTTGTTTTAGCCATTTGCAACTGTGTCATAATCACTGTTTTTGCTGGACTGTAGTACTACACCCAAAACACAATTTTTGCTGTGCTGTTTAGATAATCGTATAGTGGCCTTAGGTTTGATAGAATATTACGGATTCATGAAGGCAACAGCTTCTTACAGCACCTGTCTTCTTTATCTGGATGATTTAAAGACTTCATTCTGGGCTTGTATCCAGCTGTAATGCTGTCAGGACAGTAAGAACTTTCGTATGTGACTGAGCATTCCAGGTTGCAAGTCTTTTTGCTCTTTTAATTCTGTATTTCATATATGTGTCTTCTGTAATGTTATATAAATTATCTAGTCATTGTGGTATGTAGAAAATAAGAATGAAGTGGTTCTAGCACAGTTGGAAAGCTCGTGTCTAGAATGCTGATTTTTTTCATCTAGGTTTCTGAGATGCTTAGGGAGAAACTTCTAGTAAACAGTTGAAGAGAAACAAGTGAAGTCAGCTTCACTTGTTTGAATCCCTGGCTTTCTCAAACTGCAGCAACAGTGCGGCTGCTGTGAGTTAAGAGTTTTGAATTGCAGTAGTGACTCTGATAGCTGTCTTTGGGTGATGTTGCCTGGATGTGGGTTCTGAAGAAAAGCAAAGACACTAGATATGTTTTCCACACTTGGAAAATTCTCTTTGAATGGTAGACTAATTGCCTTTTCCATTATAATAGCAATAAATGTCTGTGTTTAGGGAAACCGATCATTTGAGCTGTTTCCACCAGTTGAACAAAACTTCACTTGCTGCTGGTGGCTTTGTATTACTGTGTTTTGTTGTGGTGAGTAACACAGCTGTTCTAAGGTAGCACGTGCATATTTTCAGAATGGAAATTCTTCCATAATACCCAAACTATGAGGTATTTATTTCTCTACCAATAAGCTGACTGGATTAAAAAAAAAATCACAAGGAAAAAAATGGGGGAGTGGGAAGAAAACCCCATGGTTGACAAAATAAGCAGCCACAGTCTCTCTTTGGAAGCTAGTTTAGGAAGAAATTGTAGGAAGAAAAGAACAGTTTTTCATAACTTCAGTCAGGTCATCTGCTATGTGATCACACATTTAATTCAGTTAGCTGTGTAGATGAGTAATCACATTTTTTTTCAGATTTGGATACACCTCCCCATCTGCCTAGCTAAAAGTAAGTGGGTGGGGCACTACTGGGGTAGTACTACTATGTGTGTTGATGTTGATTTCTTTTCTTACTGGTGCTCCGGAGCCATCTCATTCTCTAGCTGTAGCTAGTCTGTAGTAGCGAGGCTCTGCACAGTATGTGTGGTATATGTGCAAAACCAAAACAAGCATAGGGAAAATGGTAACATACCTGTTCAGCTGGTAATGGCCTTGTTCATGGAGAAGACATGGTTTTATACACTGGTACAAAGCAACTATGAAGGCAATAATTCTGTTGCTTTTGGACTTAAAGAAGCAGGAGAGATTTTCAAACATTTTTTCCCTCTTGTTGGGTGAAGAGATTTTTTAAAAATAAAACTCTAATCTTGTTTAATAAAACTATATTTTGCAGAATTTAAAATGTGAAACTGTAGGTTTGCACTGTTAGGAATAGCTGATTTTTCTAGCGTGCATTGTGACTCGTGCTCTATTGCATATTTTGAATTTATTAAGTTTTGTTTTGTTACTTGGCAGTGGACTTTGCCTTTTGCCCAATCATGTTGATGTGCCTTTCCTTTTCCTCATTGCTCTTTGTCTTTCCTTGTTGTAGAGAGGGACTTCATTTGAAAAATGTAATTTTAGTGTGTTTAGAACACAGCATTTGAGTTGGCTTTTGTGCAGGTTGACTTCTTTGTAGGCAGAGTTCTCATCTGAGAATGTAGGGTTGTAAAGCAGATTTAAGAAACAAAATTAATGTTCAGAATTTTTTTGGTAGTCCTATGCAGTGTGTATTGGAGACCCTTTTAAGGATTTGCTGTTCAAATCAGTAAGGCAATTTATGTAGTCTTTGTGCACAAAGCGGCTGAGTGGGTGGTTGGTTCCAGAGCTGCTTAGAATATAACCTTGAACTAGGGTCCAGAGAAATAAAATTAGTAAGTATCAAGTGAGAGAACACTATTACTGTTAATGGCTTAAAGAAATTAATTATGTGTTTGCCTGCTAGTGCAACATAGAAAAGCTCTACTATGAACTAGAATGTTTTGTCAGGGTGGTTTATGTTACTGAGTGATTATAAATGTCTTGGAAGATCTGTGGTGAAGCCAATTGATTAAATTTAGGTCTCCCTTTTCAAATACACTGTGACCTTACCAGGCAGGGGAAGATGGCTGTGCTTAGTCAGTAGTGCAGCATTTGCTGGTGGTTAATGAAAGAGCTGGGCTACAGCAGGTATGTTAACCTCTTTCAGCTCTGTTCGGCTTCTTGTTTTTCCACTCTTATTTTCATGAATCCCTTTGTATAGTGACTTGTCAAAAAGTTACTGACAAAATCAGTTCCCATGTTTAACTCTGTAGACGCTGATGTATTCTGAGTGTGATATTGTTTGCACTTAGGTAACACATGTAGCTGGCTACTAGCATCTTGGATTTAGCTTGCTCTTAAAGCAGTTAAGAAGAAAAGAGGTTTTCAAGTTTACAAACATGAGAAGATAACACACGACTATTCTGATTTGTGAATAAAATGTGATGCGCTTTTTTTGTATTAAGGAAAGGGAGGATTGGGATGGGAAAGAAAGAAGCACCTAGAAAAGTAGTGTGGCAAGAAAAAACATGTAAGCTCAGTGAGACATGTAACACTTTTTTTTCCTCTGTGCTTTCACATATAAAGCTAGTAAAAACATGGCACTTTTAAGTTACTATTTGGAATTCTCCTATTCTGTGCTTGAGAATGTGATATTACATCAGTAGACTTTTTCTTTTGTTAAATTAATTGATAAATCTGCTGTTTGGTAATTGATAAGTTAACTAGTGAAGTGTAACAGAATGTTGCCTGGTGAGAAGGAGGAACATTGTAATGGTTTGGAAACTTGTAACTAATAATACTTTGATAGCTTAAGTAGATGTTTATACAGTGAATAAGTACATTGTATTAATTAAGCAGAAAGAAAAATGTTACTGGTTTGTTTTATGAAACTTGGAGTGCCAGAAAAAATATTAAAAAGTGTGGTACCTAAAACAACAGAGGTTTGGGTTTTTTTCTTGGGAGAAAGAAAAGGGGCTTTTTTGTTGTTCTGAAGAATGGAGGAAGGCAGTGCTGAGTTTTGAGTTTGGGGTGAGACTTCCTTGCTAGTGCTTTCTTCCTCTGTCAGTTTCTTTAAATCTGCCTCTTCTCATACGTGTTCTGTGGATAAAATATTGAATTTTTTTTTCTGATTTAATTTTATAGCTAGACATAATTTTATGTAATTACTTCAATTTCCCTTTGCAGCTAATCTAGTTGTGTTCCTAGCTTTGTTGCTGTCTCTGGGGAAGAAAAAAAGCAGCTTTATGTAAAGAACTTATTAGTTCTAATGCAGGCTGCTGATGCTTACGGCTTTTAGGCAAATCGGTTTTTCTTTTTTGGAGGTTTGTTGTCCCGTCCCTCGTCTGCCCCCTCCCTCCC